>WURS02448210.1:0-66447 GCA_011762765.2 Rhinocypha anisoptera
ATTATTAGCCAAAATGTCGGACATCAATCAAAAATGCCTAGAATGGCGAAATTTAAGCGTTTTGAAGCAAGAAGCTTTTTGGAGGCTTAAAAACAGAAGAAGAAAAGCAACAACAATTCTACGTGGTGTGAGTGGCAGTGTCTCCTCAGGTCAACTGGTCGCTTTGCTAGGCCCAAGTGGAGCCGGAAAGTCAACTCTACTCAATACATTACATAATAATAATAATTCTTTGGCTCATAATAGTTTCAGTGTGTTTGGAGAGATCCACTGCACTGCTTCTCGAGTGTGTTTTATTGATCAACAACTTCCGGTTTTGGAATGTGTGGAATCCTCTCTTACTGTTGGCCATTTATTGTCCTATGCATTTTACTTTAAGAATTGTGACAAGAATGAAGAACAGAAGAATAAACATGTGAAACATGTGTTAAATGAATTGATGCTAGATGAAAAACTATTGAATCAACCATTTTCAACCTGCTCAGGTTTGTATTATTCAAGTTTAACACACTTAACATGTGTTATAAGTTTATAAAAAATAATTTTATTAGTGCGCATGCGCAAAGGTTATTTTTGCAGGTCTTGTGTGTAGCTCAAAATAGAATAGAATTTTCTTTCTAAATCTACTCTCGTGTATGTGTTAGAAGAGCAAAAAACACTAAAAATTTTAAATAGTTTAAAACCTTTGAGCTTTGAACATTAAATAAAAATCTTAATTTAATTTTTAAAAATGTTTAAAAAAATTTAGATTTTTATTCACTAATAAAAACTTAATATGAAAAAAGTTTTTTTACAAGTAATCTGAGTCTAAAAATACCCCAAAAATCTAACAAAGTGTTTTATAAGGTAGGAATAACTGAAAAAGTCAACCCTAAAAGAAAGTTTTCCAAAAAACGTTACTTTGATAGTGCATTTTAGCAAGAAACTTCCCAGAAACTCTCTTAGAGCTTGCAGGAAAAACTAACCCGGTGTATTGACATATGATATTTTTGGGAAGTTTTTTGCCAAATAGCACTATCAAAGTAGCGCTATTTTAGAAACTTTCTTTGGGATTGACTTTTCTTGCAATCACTAACAAGTAAACCGAACGAACCTGTAACCTCTACTTTGAAATGATTCATATCCTAAACTACTCTTTATATCAGTAGACTTAAAAGTATAAAAGGATTTTCCTGTAAGGCTTTTAGGAAGAAAGATTTTGAGCTTTGACTTTACTATATTGAGCTAATAAGGTCAATGGAGATGTTCAAAAGTCTAAGCCCAAAATCTCTTTTTCTAAGAGCCTCACAGAAAAATCCTTTTACACTTTCGAGTCTACTGACCAAATGATGAGTTCAACATATGAATCATTTCAAAGTCGAGGTTACAGTTTCGTTTGGTTTACTTGTGAGAGGCTAAGATATACAAATACAAATAAATAAATTATTACAAGTTTTAATGTTTAGATTTACATTGGTTAGCAGATTTAAATTGTGTTTGCATCACTTTTATATTGAGTTTGTTTTAAAACTTGTCTTTCTATACTACCATTAATTCTGATGTAGGTACGGAATAGTACACACAGACCGGTTTCATGTTTGGTGCAGCAGTTGCATTGGAGAGGGGAGAGGGGGAGAAGCTTACGCTTGCAACATGCGCTAGGGCCATATATACTGTTTATGTTATATACACAGTCTGATTGACTGTATACGGTCCATTCATTAGTGTGTGTAACTAGACTGGTAAGTACAATTATTTCTCACTTCCCAATGATGGCATGAGAACGAATGGTATGACTCGAACAATCACGAATCGTCGGGATGTCGAGTAATTGAAAGAGCGAAAACTACAGTCACTGGCCGACTGGCTGACAAAGCATCAGTTGCAACTGATAGGAGAGGCCAATTAGCGCGGCACAATCACTAGTGACTAGTTGTCACGATAGCTAGCATTGTAAAGGGGACAAAGCAGGCCTTATATCTGCCAAGTGCACTACCGGCATCAATGGCCAGATGACATTCGTTTGTCCCCCGTCGACTATATACCAAGCACGCGGCTTCGCGATGTTTTGCTCCTCTCGCCGCATCCTACACCGCTCGAAACCTGCAGCTATTTTAGCTCTCCACATGAGCCTGTTGATAGCAATCGTTCACGTCTGTTTATCATATAGACACTAGATTACTATTTGTGCTGGCGAGTATTCGCGTTGAGACGCGCGCACTCGCTATCAATACCACTAGTCAAGTTTACCACGATAGAGACAAGACAAAATAAGACTTGTCGCACATCTCTCTTCCCTCTACTCAATCTCTGACTGACTGTCAAGGCAAACACCAGGCAAAGTAAAGTCAATTTGCCAATCATTAGATTGTTGTGCCGCCTGTTGCTAACTTGCTGACTTGTGTTTGCAGAATTTAGCTTCAAGATGTCGACTCCGGTCAAGACTGACCTAGAACGCCGCAAGCAAATCAGTGTTCGTGGAATTGCTAACGGTAAGTGTCAGGTGATCAAAAGTACTTACTGCTGGCATGTGAATTCACTGACATTCTCTTCCGCTTGGCTGCGCTGACAGTTGGCAATGTGTCCGAAATCAAGCAGTCCTTCAATCGTCACCTTCACTATACCCTAGTGAAGGATCGCAATGTTGCAACTGGACGCGACTACTACTTTGCACTGGCCAACACGGTTCGCGATCATCTTGTCTCGAGATGGATTCGTACTCAGCAAAACTACTACGACAAGGATCCTAAGGTATAACTGACTTTATCTAAGTGAATGTATACAAATTCATTAATTTGTCTTTCACAGCGAGTCTACTATCTTTCGCTTGAGTATTACATTGGTCGACAGTTGACTAATACAATGCTCAACATTGATGTTCAAGCTGCATGTGACGAGGCTCTCTACCAGTTAGGTTTAGACATTGAAGAACTCGAAGAAATTGAGGAAGATGCTGGCTTGGGAAATGGTGGTTTGGGCAGATTGGCTGCTTGCTTTCTTGACTCGATGGCCACTCTAGGAATCGCAGGCTATGGTTATGGCCTTCGTTACGAATATGGTATTTTTGCTCAAAAAATCCAAGATGGAGAACAGGTTGAAGAGCCAGACGATTGGCTTCGCTTTGGCAACCCTTGGGAAAAGGCACGGCCTGAATATCTAATCCCGGTAAACTTCTATGGGCGTGTAGAACAGGGGCCAAAGGGTGTCCAGTGGGTTGACACAATGACTGTATTTGCCATGCCTTACGATAGTCCTGTTCCGGGCTATAAAAACAATGTGGTTAATACAATGCGTCTTTGGAGTGCCAAGTCTCCCAACAACTTCAATCTACGCTTTTTCAACAATGGCGACTACATTCAAGCCGTGATCGACCGCAATGTGGCCGAGAATATTACTCGTGTTCTTTACCCCAATGATAATTTCTTTGAAGGGCGTGAACTTAGACTTAAGCAGGAATATTTCATGGTATCCGCTACACTGCAAGACATTATTCGCCGATACAAATCTGCCAAATTTGGAGTTCGGGAATATACTCGCACTGATTTTGCTACGTTTCCTGATAAAGGTAAGGAGAGATTACACTAAAGAATTGAAGTAAATAAGTGTCATCATTAGTGGCAATACAATTGAACGACACTCACCCGGCTTTGGCAATACCCGAGTTGATGCGTCTTCTGATGGATGTAGAAGGTCTTTCTTGGGACGAGGCGTGGAGCATCTCGGTCAAGGTGTTTGCTTACACCAATCACACTGTGCTGCCCGAAGCGCTTGAGCGATGGTCCTGTTCCCTATTGGAACGTGTCTTGCCGCGTCACCTCCAGATTATCTATGAGATCAATGCCAAACATCTGGATCAAGTGTCCAAACTATTTCCAAATGATATCGACAAGCTGCGTAATCTCTCGTTGATTGAAGAAGGCGATGACAAGCGAGTTAACATGGCCAATCTTGCCGTTGTTGGTTCGCACAAGGTTAACGGTACGAAATGTTTGACTTAAATGAATGTCTTTAATCTTTCTGTGTCAATTCAATTGAACCTCAATTTAAGGTGTCGCTGCAATTCACTCGGAAATTATCAAGCGTACTGTATTCAAAGACTTCTACGAGATGACTCCAGACAAGTTTATTAACAAAACCAACGGAATCACTCCTCGTCGCTGGCTGTTGATGTGCAACCCAGGTTTGTCGGACATCATTTCGGACCGAATTGGCGAGGAATGGATTGTGCACTTAGAGCAGTTGAGAAAATTAACTCCATTTGCCAATGATGCAAATTTTATTCGAGCGGTGCAAACTGTGAAGAATGAAAACAAGATGAGACTTGCTGAGATATTGTTTAAAGAGTATGGCATCAAGGTAAATCCTGCTTCTCTATTCGATATCCATGTGAAGCGTATCCACGAGTACAAACGACAGCTACTTAACTGCCTGCACATTATCACTCTTTACAATCGCATCAAGCGAGATCCAAGCATTAAGATCGTTCCTCGAACTATCATGGTAAGCCAAGTGGATATGTCATCAAATTGTTATAGATATAACTCAATATAGGTTGGTGGTAAAGCGGCTCCCGGATACCACACCGCTAAACAAATCATCCGACTCATCAACAAAGTGGCGGATGTGGTCAACAATGATCCTGTGATCGGTGATCGACTTAAAGTTATCTTCTTAGAAAACTACCGCGTATCGTTCGCTGAAAAAATCATCCCAGCTGCCGATCTGAGTGAGCAAATTTCCACTGCAGGAACCGAAGCATCAGGAACTGGAAATATGAAATTCATGGTTAGTCAATATTTAACAAGATTTTAAGCAAAAGAATGAATGTTTATTGCCTTTTAGCTTAATGGCGCACTCACCATTGGTACGCTTGATGGAGCCAATGTGGAGATGATGGAGGAGATGGGCCCCGAGAACATCTTTATCTTTGGCATGAACGAGAAAGAAGTTGCCCAACTACAGCAGAAGGGCTACAATGCTTGGGAATATTACAACTCCAACTTGGAACTGCGCACCATCATCGACCAGATCAACAACGGATTCTTTACTCCAAATAAACCTGACATGTTCAAGGATTTGGTTAACATTCTTCTCAACCACGACCGTTTCTTTGTCTTCGCTGATTACGAAGATTACGTCAAGTGCCAGGAGAAAGTATCAGCATTGTACAATGTAAGTAATTGTAGAACTATGTAATAAGACTAAAATTAACTGGCTGCTCGTTTCAAAACAGAATCCCCAAGAATGGACTCGCAAGGCCATCCTCAACATTGCTGCCTCTGGCAAGTTCTCAAGCGATCGAACTATTGCTGAGTATGCTCGTGAGATCTGGGGAGTGGAACCTTCTTGGGAGAAGTTGCCTGCTCCTCATGAACCCAAAGAAGTTGTCGATCTTGTCAATGGTAACAAAGAAAATGTTAAAAAGTAGATTTTACATCGTTATTATTATTCAACTACAAAATACTCATGTTTTACCAAAACTTGAAATAAACTGTTAATGCTCAATATACACATGAACCAATAATGATTTAATTTAACTACTGGCTGGTTTTAGCCGCACTTTCATCTTGTAAAAACTTTTGGCGTTTGAGTTGCAAACGCTCCTTCTCGCGAAGAGTGAGGTAACTTTCCAATCGACCATACTTGGCAATCAAATTAATGCGAACCTCTTCGCGACTTTTTCGATAGTTCCACTTTTTCATATAGTTGAGCCATCCTTTGTGTTTAGTATAGAAAGCTGGCTTAAGTTCAGTTTGCTCCTTCACTTTGCCATCGTGAATGTAGATATTGAAATCCAAAATTTCAGTTGAACCAATTTCATTGTCCGTGCGACAGCCACCCGCCGCCTCAGAAGGTTTTGCACGCAGAATTGGATAGTTTTGCAGACTCTCGTTCACTTCAACCACATTCAACCTCTTCTCGTCAGCCATTTGTTGGAAATTCTTCTGATTGATCAAGCCAAGCAAAAAGGCACGAGTGAGGTTAAGGTAGTTGCGTTCGCTACCTTCAACTTTGCACCGAATGTCGGTAATTCCAATCACATTGCAAATGCTGCGAATGCACCGATGAGCCGACAAGCCATATCCAGGAGGTTTCTTCTCGACAAACACCTTGGAACTGCCAAAGCGAGAGTAGAAGTCGTGCAGCACGGTGCCACTGTCGAGCTCAACTCGAAACAAGCGCTGTCCCGCTTTGTTCTTGGCATTGTGAATGGCAGTGCGAACGTCTTCCGACTTGGCCACTCCATAGCCGACCAAGCCTTTTCCATTGCCAGTGACCGTCAACACGGAAATCCGCTTGCTTCGACCAAAGTTAGGCTTCATGAAGAAGAGTGGCTTCACCACGAGCACCTTGGTGTCGAAGCCCACAAAGGTTTCGCCGGCAATCGGGTCGGGAGGACCGATCCACTTGCCCAGCAACTTAGTACCACTCCAACCTCGCTCCAGGGGGTGAACATAAGCGCGCTTTTTCTTCTCCATTTGGTCACGAATTTTCAACAAATTCTCCTTATAGTTTGGATCCGCCTTTAGCTCCTTGATTTGCACCACTTCGCTGCCCTTGGTCACAGGTGCATTTAAGCCTGGCCAAATAAAATTCTTCTCGCCGACACCAATTACTTGACCTCTGTTCAGATCTTTGTAGATTTTTCGATTCGCTCCTTTACCTCGACCTCTTCTACGGCCAGCATTACTGACGGAAAGCATACTTTTCCATATCTGCTCACCAGGTGCTACGAAAAACAGCATGACAATTGAACAAAGATATTCAACAGAATACTTACTTCGATTGAAAAAACTTGAAGATGTTCTTTGGGCCTGTACATTCAGCGAAATTGACACGTTGGAAAGAAAACTATTAACACATGGAGTAAATAAAGTAGTTCTTAAACACATCGACTGTCCAGCTAATTTGAAATAATTGAGAAACATATTTATGAAACTCGTTTATTCTTCACTTCGTTCCAAGAAAACAAATAAATGCACGAATGTGGGGATCACATGCAGGGAAACATGTGATGTGATAACGTACACTATGAAAGACTACATGTTATGATGCAGTTGCATTTGTGCAATGCTTCAGGTTTCAACATGAGTTTAACCGGCAAATCGGTTTTCCGATATGGACTTCCCTTTTTGGTATGTACTTGTAGTAATTTGATATTATTCTAGAAAAATATTCCATTTTAGGGTTTTATGGTGTTAGGTTCTTTTCTACTACGAGAATTTGCTTCAATTCGATATGAAGTTTACAGCTATAAAAAGCGTTTTGGGGTAAGCAAAAATATGATTTTTTAAATTTTTATTACTCATTACTTATTGAAAACAAAGTGTTTTTAGTTATAATATTTTAAAATATATTTTTAATATCAAATTAAATATAACATTTTTATTTAAATATATTTTTGGTAAATTCTGTTTATAAAAAATACGAATAATTTAATTGTAGAAAACGAAAGTTTACAACGAATATAACAAGTCTAGCAATGAAGATCGCGATGTTATATCCGATGAAGAAGAGATAAAACAACTAGTTCATCTTGGTCAGAATGATGAATGGAAAAATATAAGAGGACCACGACCTTGGGAAGATAATCGTGAGTACAATGAGTTGATGGAGAAACTTAAAAAGAAGAAAGCTCTTTGAAACAACACTTGGTGAAACATGAAAATATATAGTTTAATGTAGCTTGTTGATGTTAATGATGCTAAATAAAATGCTCTCTTTCTATCTAATCTACTTTATTGGGATTTTGTCGATTGAGTCATTACTAGCTTGAAGGTTGCTAACTTTTAAGCTCTTGATTAAATGTGTAAAGTAGTAGATAGGTTTATTGAAAAGGTTCCAAATAAACTGAGCATAGTGGTTAAAGTTTGTCAATCCCCCTCCATAATCCAAGCGCAATATCGTTCTTTTTTGTACAAGACTCAAACAATGATCTTCCCAGTAAAGTCCTCCTCACTCATCAATGCGATTATATTACTTGTATATTAGACTTTGGCAATTGGCAAAATTGAGCGTAAAGTGCCATATGAGCAATTTTAGCTGCCAGTCTGAGTCGTGACTTGTTTCCACAATGCATAATAAGTAATGGCTTTCGATCGTAATGATGTGAAGAGAAGTGGTTGACTGCGAGCGGTGCACGCGTGGCGTGATGTTTGGCGCGCCAGTCGATCACCCGCCGCGTGCCTCGATGCCGGGTGGTGGCACGACATGGACGGGTCGCTCCACTGGCCATCTTCACCACGGTGCCTTTCTTGCCTTTCTTCTCCCCCACCACCAGTTACTTTCTTTTTTAGAAAGCGAGTTGAGATTGTCTAGCATCTATTCTCATTTTACAAATCATTTGGAACTAGTTGAAGTGATTGTCTCAATGGGTTAGCTTGCGCATGGGCTTGGTGAAAGTGCCCGTTTGAATTGTTCAATGGATGGTTGGACAAACTTGTGTCTTTGCTTTCGCTTGGTAAATTACTCTGTAAGCAACACTCTGGTGGTAGTGTCACGAGCGAGCCGGGAAATAGAGCCGGTTCGAACCGCTGACGATGGCGGTCGACTGCAACTTGCGGCCAGGTAGGAGCTCGAGTGCCGACAAGTCAGTCCGCCACAGTGGGATGGACTTTGCTCGTCTTCTAGCCGTGCGCCGGCATCTGTCCCACCATCATTCACCGAGCAGTGGTGCTCATTCACCTTTGCCATTGCCCGACTGCTCGGTCGCTCCTCGCCAGTTAGTCTCTGTGTTTGTGTGCCGTGCGTACACAATGATCGATCGACATCTGTTGCTTTGAATGCTCTCACTCCACTAGGACCCTGAGCTCCACATTGCAACAGTTGTTTTATTCATTCCATTCACATAATCTCGAAATGGTCACTTCATCTACTCTTAACGGCGTTGATTGACCGTTGCCTCCTCCTGCTTCTGGTGTGCAGAATGCGGCTCAACACGATCTCGAGTGTCCACTTTGGATTCCACAATGGTCTCAACCTGCTTATCTTAAGCACTCTGCTCGGTACCGCACAGTGGTGGTTACACGTTGCGTGTCTCGCATCCAATGGAGGCTCCACGGGTGAAAACCTGGAGAGAACACTCCCACCGTCATCACCATCACCAGTGGGCCCGTGTGATCAATGTGCCGATGGGCAGAGGGTCAGTTCAGTAGTTGTGGGTGAAAGGAACGGACTGTGTCCCACTGGGCGCTACTTGACCGTGCTCCGCCATTCCAGCAATGCATCGTGCCATTGCGATCTGGTGTGTGCACGTGAATCCGGCCAAGCGTGTCGATCTTCACCAACCGACCTCATCCTCTGCGATCCCTTGCTTAAACTGCACTGCAACGAGATTACCCAACAGTGTGCAGGTATTCGTCATATGCAACACTTCGAGTTAGAGCATTTCGGTGCAACTCTACTTTTTTCTATCTAGGTGATCTGTCACTCTCTGCCTTTGCCATTGACCACCATTCTTTCACTCTCAACTGGAATGCATCCAATTCTAGTGCTGCTTTTCACATATCTCTAACTCAGTATAATTCACAAAATAATGTGGAAAAATACCTCTCGCCAGTCAAAGTAAGTAGTTATTGCAATAAGATATGATTTTTTTGCTATATATCTGTTAACCGTCAAAGTGCGATGGGTCGTATTTTTATTGTTTTAAACTCATTGCACTTTGACCGTATCATATTTTTTCTCATCTAACTGGCGCGGTTGATATTGCAGCATAAAATTGTGCAAGTTGACAAATTAAAATTCAGTGCCAAAATTGAAAATCTTCGCTCAAACACAAGTTACTTAGTTAAAGTTGAAGACAATTTAAGAGAAGAGCTGATTTTTGTTACGACCAAAGGTTTGTTTAAACACTTCAATGATTATTGCATTTAGTCTGATCCATTGTCGTGTACAGCTAATCAATTACCAAAGGTATTGATAACGTATCGTAACACAAGTTTTATTGCAATTGCTTTCGACGACTTCAAGTCATCAAACGATGATTCTGGATATCAAATTCACTACCGACAACTTAATAATGATAGTTCTAGCTATGGACCATGGTTGATAATCAAATCAAATAGCACTCCATTTTATCGATTGAGCGGGCTCAAGCCTAGTACCACTTACCAGCTGCAGATATTTGCTAAAAGCGAACTTGATCATAAACAAGAGTTGCACTCTGAACTAGTGAATGTCACCACGTTGCCAGGATGCACTTTTCAGGGAAAAGTATATGAAATGAACCAGAGAGTAATCGAAGATTGTGATCAGGTATGCATGTGCTCATCAAACAACACTCTCCACTGTACTGAGAGGTGAGACAGCTATGCTAATGTGCTATTGTGTTAACCAACTATTTACTTTAATAGATGTGTGGAGCCCTACATTGGAGTCAAAACGGCTCAAAGAAAGGCATTAATTTGTGAGCGCCACCCGAGTGATGAGTGCTGTGTGCGGTGTAGCGAAACACATGCCAATGTCACTTTCATTGACAAGCCGGGTATCTGTCCCGAATTAGTGGCACCAGTGAACCAGTCAAGATCGTGTTCCAATGAATGCAGTCATGATTATCACTGTACGGGTATTGACAAGTGCTGCAAGAACCAGTGTGGCATGAATTCGTGCATTGCGCCTTATAATCTCACCTCATGTCCCTTTAAGTGTGGCGAGAATGCCGAGTGTCAATTAGATGAACACTCTTCGGCTTATCACTGTGTTTGCATGGAAGGCTTTATAGATGACGATCCAAGCCAGGGTTGTTACCGTAAGCCAGAAAGATTGCATCACTGCCAAGTAGACAATCAAACCTATGCCATTGGACAAAGTTTCGAGCACCACTGTCAACTGTGTGTTTGTTCTGAAGCGCTGGAAATCGAGTGTAAAGCAAAATGTGATGAGCCGAGTGTTGCCTCGTTATCACCAAACTGTAAACTTGTCGATGACCCCCAAAATCCAAATTGCTGCAAGAGACAGGTATGCGATCCAGTTTCTCCCCCGCGTAATCATTCCCGCAATCAACCTGTGTGTCGGCATTTAAACCAGACGTATGTCTTAAATGAAAAGTTTTTTGTTGACTGTGAACTTAAGTGTGTTTGCACTGACATGGGAGAGATCGACTGTACTCCTCGCTGCTTTGACGATCTGGGCTACGACCCAAATTATTGCACACTCAATCCAGACCCAGATGATCCTGAGTGTTGCAAAATAGCCAATTGTGACTATAATTCAACCGCATTCAAACCCGAAGCAAATTTGTTGATTGAAATGGCAGAGTCGTACAACTCAAGTTCGATCAAGTTACGACTTTTGTCCATTTCAACGAATTCCAATCAAACCACTACTTTATTTTATCAAAAAGTCCACGCCAACATGTCAGATAGCAGTATTCATAGTTGGGAAGCTAAAAACATAACCGAAGAAATGGCGGCTGAGGTAGCTGAGCAAGCCAGAGAAATCACGCTAACTCAACTTGAACCTGAAACAGACTACTCGATCTATGTGCAACGCGCAGATGAAGTGAGCAACACTGTGATAGTGCGTACCTTTCCCCTCGGCATTGACCACACTTTCAAAGGTTGCTTCTACGGGAGCCAAATCATCAAAGTTGGGGAGATCTTCTATGAGGGTGACTGTGAGTTCAAGTGCATCTGCAGAGAAGGTGGCTTGCGAGAGTGTTTCGATAGATGTCCCGTGTTTGTAGACCTCATTGGACAGGAGAATTGTCAGTGGCTGCCCTCACCAGAAGACCCATGTTGCACAGTTCCAGTTTGTGACATGGACAACCATTCGTGTCTATCAGAGGATGGAAAACGTTACCAGGCTGGCGAGAGCTGGACCCATGGCTCTGGCTGTCTTCGCAGAACTTGCAAATGTCTTCTTAAAAGCAACAACAGTACAGAAGTCAAGTGTAAAGGAGGTTGTCCTCAGATTCCTCCCGCAGTGTTAGAGCCTAATCCTCAGTGTGCCAGTCCCAAATTGGTCCGTCCTGCAGACTCCTGTGTCTGTCCCTACGTAGTGTGCAACAACAACATTAATCGTAAGTTCCTATTGGCTATTCATATTCTTTTTCTCACCGTTATATTAAAACGGTAGATAGTTTTCTATTGAAATACAGTTTAAATTTTATTATATTAAAAGCATTTCAAGTTTAAACAGTCTATCTGGTTAGATTATTTCCATGTTATATTTGCTAACAATTCGATATTCTAAATTAACAATTAGTATTTCAGAGGATTTTTGTTTACATGGTAGCTTTAGGTATAAAATATTTATTTATCATACAATTAAATTCAAGTAATATCTTTCAAAAAAGAGAACGCATTAAGAACGGCTGTTAGCATTCACGAGTAAACACCAGATTGATCAAAATATTCTTCAGTGTGGCAGTGCACTCTAAGCCAAATTAGTTCTTTTTAGTAAAATTTGACTTGTATAAAAGTAAATATAAAGATGGGACAAGAAATGAGATATAAGGGGAAAATTTTACCACTATAACAGTAAAAAATTAAAAATGATTATATATTGGTTAATAAATACACATATTGTGGTAAAGCTGTCGGAAGCGCCACTTTGATTTAGAGTGTGTCAACTGTCCAACAATCACGTGAACACTATACACAGAAGTGGCTAATCCGATATATACTCAACATTGGCTGCTAGTAAATGATTCAACTAAAATAGAAAACTAATTATATTAAAAATAAGTAAGGTTGCCATAATGCCTTTGCAATAATGCTATTAAAATTAGTAACTTTAACGATAATAGGAGACTCTCAACTTGGATTCAATGTGAATTAGTCAAAATATTGGCAAAGTTACTACGTATGTTGGAAATGTACTAATTTTATTTGGAAAAATGCCTATTTTTGTTGACAAGTTTACTAATAGGCAAAATGACTTTTTTAATGGCTAGATTACTATTTTTCTTGAGAGACTTTAATTGAATCCATTAAGAAAACACTCTAGTATTCGAATTTCTACAACATAATTGACCTGTCTCAATTAATGTAATGAACAAATATTCTGCAGCATTGGATTTGCCAGAGAAGCAACTAACGAAGAACGTCAATTCTAGTCTGCAGTGTGAGTTTAAGGGGAAGCGAATCGCAGTTGGCGAAGAGTTGTTTGATGGGTGTCGAGCCACTTGCCTCTGCACCATCGGGGGAGCTTTGAGCTGTCGCCCCATTCACTGCAACACAGCTTTTGGACCGCACAACACAGATTGCCTCGAGTGGGATATAGACCCGCAATTTGTTCCCATTCCACCCAACTGTTGCCCCGAACCCAAGTGCAAAAACGGTACGCTTTCATCTTTGGTCAGTTAATATATCTCTAACTTTCTTACGGCTTTTATAAAAAGATGGTTCATGTTCCTATGCCGGAATCCGTTTTGACAATGGCAAACCTATCCCACAAGAACTGGTGCAATGTGGTAAACGATGCATTTGCAGTAACGGACAGGTGCAATGTGAGAATATCTGCCCCGAAGTAAGTGCAGAACCACCACCAGAATTGCCATGTCCACCTTCGATGGCCTTCCGTGGCCATATGCCTGGTAAGCTGATCGATCACTCTGCTGACCAATCATCTATCTGTTATCATCTGTAATCATCTATCACTTATCATTTATTTGTTTGTATTTCTTTTCTAGGTGACGACTGTTGCATATACTGGCAGTGTCAAGATATATACCATGACAAAATCAGTATGTTACTTTGGAATTTGCTCGAAACAAAGTTTGACAATATACAATTTCACAGTTGGTAGTTGTATCTACAAAGATAAACGATACAAGTTGGGTGAGCAATGGGATGACAGTGAGACCGGAAGTCATCGTCGATGCAAATGCAAAGTGACCAGTGGTATTCTGCATGTGACGTGCAACCCGGGCAACTGCCACCCAATTCCGGATCGATTCCTCGAGCCGACGGCAGAGTGTCGAATGCCTACGGTGGTAACGCCCAAGGACGCCATCATGTGTCCCTATGTGATTTGCAACAACACTAACCACAACACAGGTATGTCACGTGCTACTGCCATTTCCTGTTGCTTACTATTTGCTTGACTGTAATGTCCAGGTGCCCAACTCGACAATGTAGATATAGTGGCCATCAATGCAACATCAGCTAGAGTGCGCTTCACTATTCCGCACATCTATGTAGGTTTACTTGGTCATGCTGAACTCCACTATGCTACGGATATCAATATTCCACGACAAAAGTGGAATATTAACAAGTTTGCCCGTCCTAATCGTCTGTTTGACATACCCAAAATTGAGTACCATCTGGGAAATTTAAAACCAGACACGACATATTTTTTGCAGATAGAAGTAATTCTTGAAAGCTTGCGATCAGGTCCAATCAGTCAAATCTATAAAGTTACCCTGCCGCCATTGCCTCCAAAGCCGCCAACTAGTACAAACCCGCCAAGCACGAGCACTTTGCCACCAATCATCATGTTAGACATGCACTTAAAAGCTCACCCATTAGACTCGAGTTCAATGCAAGTCACCTGGAGATCTTTCACTCCTCAAGAGAAAAAGTTTATCGATGGTATTCAAATTCGCTACAAGAAGGCTAATCTTGAAAGTGATGAGTGGAATTACAGCCAGATACTACATCGAAATATTAACTCTTTCAACTTGCATAATCTAGAGATAGGGGTTACCTATGTGATTGATCTGATCTTTACCGCAGTGGATGGTATCAACACTAACCTTATCTCAACCAAACCAACACTCAGTGAGATTCCTTTGCCACAAAGGGATGAACTTAATTTTGAGGTCCATCTTTATCCAAGCGATATCACCATGGACGAAAGACAAATCATAATTGAGCTTCGAGACCTTCCTAAACCCGTCTCCAAATATATCAATTTTACTAAGATTTGCTTTAAAAATGTTGAAAACTCAGAGCTTTTGGAAAATTATATCAAAATTGATGATTCAGGCAAAATAGCCGTCTCAAATTTACTTGCTAACTCAAGGTAAGTTTTAGTCAAAATAATCAATTTTAAACTCTACTTTGTTTGAATTTTACTTTATCTTATTTTGTTGTTGATTTTTTAGATATAAGCTCTGGATTGAACTGTACTTGACTGAAGGACAGATGATTTCGACCAATTCAATAGAGATCATATCTAAACATGGCTCTACTTACGAAGGTAACTTAAAAATGATTTAGTTTAATTGATCGTTGGTCAAACACAAATTTTATACAGGTTCTTGGACAGGCGATCATTTGCCGGATTCAAAATATCTACTTAGCTTTATAATAATCTCCACAGTGGTGTTCTTCACGGGCACTACTTTTATGATTATCACTTGCATATTCTTGCGAAAGCACTCTGCTGCCGCCATTACGCGAGTCTGCATTTCTGAAGCTGCCTACGACAACCCTACCTACAAGGTTTGCTCTACATTCATACATTCACATTCTTAATTTCTCAATTCTTTATAGACCTTCGAAACTGGTGATAAATGCGCCAACGAAGTGAAGCATAGTGCAGTAAGATAAGTAATTTGTATTTATAATTGTCATGTAGACTCGTGTTTTCTTCAACTATATATATTTTGTATATTTATTTTGTCTGATAAGCTATTATTTTTATCTAAATAAATAAATTAAATATATTTGTGTAAAAAATCACAATAAGCAATTAGTATTATGCGAAGTAAAATGGAAAGAAAACAATGAGATAAATACCAGTTGAAACTTTACTACCAACCCATATAAACTTGCTTGGCAGCCCATCAATTTAGCTATAGTCTTGGTTGAATAAAATGTTAATTCGGTAATTAGCCGGTAGCACCTTTGTTCACTTGTTGTATCAATAAAATAAGCAAAGAAAACATTAGAATGCAAAGAAGAATGTGAGCTGGTTGAGGCAAATGAAGGAAGAGTAAGTGACAGAGAAAGAGGGAAAGGAAGACAGAGAGAGAGAGAGAGAGAGAGACGACGGGGAGCGAGTTGGCATGGATCGAGGCGCATATAGCATATGGGTGAGTGGTGAGCGCGGTGGTGGCACTGGCAGTCCAGTCTACGGGCCCAGCAATTGCAGTGCAGGCAAGCAAGGGCACTGTTGCAAGGGTCGTGCCGATGGGCAGAGCAGGATAGAAGAGTGTGGAGAATTGAGCACAAGTGGAACTCAAGCAAACATGTGCCTAGCCTAGCCGTGTTGGACCCCAAGCCGTGCCCATGGGCCTGACGGAGTTAATCTAGCACGGCGCGCGCTCAAGCCAGATTAGAGTGGTTCTAATTGAAAGCAGCCTGCACGTTAGCTCGGTGCGCCACATATAGAGATTCCTCACTTGGCTGCCTTGCCCTTCTCGCGCGTTGGGTTTCGATTCGCCCGAATTTAGACTACTACTCTCGATCCTAGCGGCGCATGTTTGCTTTTCAATGTCTTTCACTTCTGCAACGAAAACAAAAATTTGGCCAAATTTTGCACTTTGCTATCTCTTGTCTTGCGCTAAATCTGTCTTGTTTGCTGCCCATATCGCCTGAGCGCGCGTGCAGTGGTGCCAATTCTGCGGGAGACAGGCTAACGGGCACCCGATCCGAAGCCACCCAGACAGCTCAGTGACTGTCGAATGTGCGCCGAGAAGTCGGTCGATGCGAGCCGTGCTACCCGACGCAAGCTTCGAGAGCGGCGCGCGATGCGAAAGCATGTGGCTTGACGGCTCCAGCTACTGCCACTCGCTCTCACTCTCTCTCTCTCTCCCTTTCGCTTTCTGCTTCTCTTCAACCCGTCACGCTCGTCCCTACAGCAGCCACCAAACTTGCGTGGATCATCTTGGGTCAGTTGCATCAATTTACACCATCGTCTGATCGCATCGTGCTCCTCCACCCTTGTTTCACTTCACCCAGTGACATTACCGCCACCACCACAGTCATGTGATCCTGTTCGCCTTTTTTGCACACTTCGGGTTGAGTTTGCTTTTGATCCAACTAAAACACCGTTTGTACTGGTATGCAATTGTTGAGACGTCACTGCTACCCAAGTGTTGGGCTACTCAGTGAGTGGTTTGTCACCAAATAAGGTCACCGGAGTCCACTGAAACACATTGTTGTGCCCGTCTAGTGGCATCTACGGTAGTTCAATTGCGATACTCCTGAGCTATTCCCAGAACTACCAGTGCAAGCTCGACAGTATGATAATTAACTTGCAGTGACAACAATCGACAGTCAAAAAAGAATGAGTGAGTTGTGCCCGATAGTCAGCAGAATCGCTCGCACCCATACAACCGACAAGCATCGTCTTTAATTCAATTGACTTAATTCCCTGACTACTTAGAGTTTATTCAGCACGACGCTTCACTACGATTGTGGGTGTGCCAGTGTGTTTATATGTTGAGGCAATAAAATCCTCATCAATTTCGATAGACTACTGCTATACAATGTGCACCCTTCTTGCCGTGCTCATCTAAATGTTCAGCTAAATCTAAATCTAAAACCATCTATCTACCGTAATGCTCAATTCACAATGTTACCACCCATCTATTTGAAGTATCTGTCAACTCAATTAATCCCTACTTCCATCGCAATCCAGCTTAGATGTAATACCGTGAAATTGAATGATGAATCAGACAATGAAACATAAAACGCGACCAACATTGTTTCAGAAGCGTCACCTTTCCTTGCTGCGCAAAACTTCTGAAAGGCTGGCATAAAAGGTCGAGCAGAGTCGGCGAGGAAGCGTTAAACTGATAGTTGGTGAGTTACCGCGCTACAGTTGTCACCATCTTGTGTGTACTGACTTATCTATACCTTGGCGGTTCAAGACTTACTTGGTCACCTCTCCATCTCTTCATTACTATGTTGATTCCACCTGTAATTGAAGCTATCATTCAGTGATAAAGTGCCTAAAAAATTGCTATGGAGCGATTGAAGTAGTGCGTCGAGAGCCAAGAAAAATATCAAAAATATCCCAAGTGCGGAATAGAGTTGAATCAAAGTGGGCCGGCAAAGTGAGCGTGGCGCGAGTTACCACTGAGAAGTCAGCAGCAGCAGTGAATGCACGAGGCGCTGCCACCACCAAGTGAATTCCGGTGTAGTCTCTCTATCTTGCTCACCCGCCTTCTCATTGGCATACTCTACGATTCTTTTGTCTTCACGCAATTCTCCATTCTAGTCATTCCAATGCATGTCTGCGGCATGCTTCTTCTATCACTTACTAGCTGGTGCTTTTAATTGAACATGTAAATTTATCACAGCGCTATCTTGCAAGATGCTACTTCAACTTCAAACATGTTGTTTCTCTATCTTCCGATGCCAGCCGATTGCCACCTTGGACGGTGCCGACTTTTGACATTTTAAAGCTCAAAATACCGATTGAAAAGCAGCTAGTGAAGTGCGACAGCTGCTTGTCAATGACGAAGACGACAGTGATTGGAGCGACGCCATTGTTCGAAGTCATTTGCAGTGGCAAGTGAACAGTCTACAGTGGAGTTGGCGAAATCGAGCTCGATTGACACTGTAAAGCGCCTCGTTTTACACTTCCATTTTCTCATTCTTCTCATCTCTTATTCTTCTTCTTTCATCGCTCATTTATTAGAGAACATTTCGACGCTATTCATATTGCAAAATGTTTTCTGAAATCATTCGATTAATGGAAACCTTAGGTTTATGCCATCAACCAAGCCAATGCAACGGCGTTTTCTTCCCAAAACTAACACCAACTCATCTTTGAATGGTGTAGATACCTCAAGCCAATAGATTAAACCAAAGCCCTTCATTTGAAATTATATTGTTTCTTTGATCGGTCCAAAGATGGACCTAGTTGTGTTAGGTGTGCTTTTCTATGTGATCGACACAGCATATGGATTCGGCAACTCGACTGAGCCAGGCACAATCAATTGCAGGCCCGGGCTGTTGATTCCAGTATGGCAGCCAACCACCAACCTTGCAATGGGCGACATAGTGGCACGCGGCTCGGTCTATTTTGTCTTCCTGGTCTACATGTTTGTCGGCGTGTCCATTATTGCCGACAAATTCATGGCCGCCATCGAGGTGATTACTTCTCAAGAAAGGCAAATCACAATCAAAAAGCCTAACAGCGAGCCACAAATCATTAGTGTGCGGGTGTGGAACGAAACCGTTTCCAATTTGACTTTGATGGCACTGGGCTCTTCCGCACCCGAGATCTTGCTCTCCATCATTGAAGTCTACGCACAAGACTTTGGACCGGGCGAACTCGGTCCCAGCACCATTGTGGGCAGTGCTGCCTTTAACATGTTTGTCATCATTGCCATTTGCGTATTTTGCATTCCCGGAAACGAGTACAAAAAGATCAAACATCTACGTGTTTTCTTTGTTACCATGGTCTGGAGTGTCTTTGCCTACATCTGGCTGTGCTACATTCTCATCTGGTCTTCGGAAGGTGTGATTGACATCTGGGAAGGCCTGGTCACCTTTATGATGTTTCCTGCCACCGTGTTGACAGCTTATATTGCCGATCGTCGTTTGCTCATCTACAAATATCTCTCGAAAAAGTATCGGATGAACAAGCATGGTGTCATTGTGGGAACTGAAGGAGAAGACGTCGAGCTTGCACAAACCAATAAGTTGAATCATGTTACAGATAATGGATTTAAGGTGTTTGAGGAAGCGGACGAAGAGACTCGTGAGTTTGAAGAGCACCGACGTGAATATATCCAAGTACTACGTGAAATACGCAAAAAGCATCCTGCTGCCTCTATGGCCGAGATCGAAGTGCTAGCTCGCAACGAAATCATGAATCGTGGACCAAAAAGTCGAGCCTTCTATCGACTTCAAGTAAGTCCAATAAAGATCGATTAGCAGGACACTATAGTGATACTAGTTAGCGACATCTGCTCTTTGATTACAGATTATTTATTGAAAAAATTACATTCTTGCTAAATTTAATGTATCACATGACAAACAAGTAAATTAGTGTTGTTATATTTCACTGCCTTGTATTTAGACGGTAGAAAGTAGCCATTATTTATGTAGCTAAACAAGCTAGAGTTTAAATTTAATGCTTTTCGTTGACAGGCAACCAAGAAATTGACGGGAAGCAATATATTTAGTAAAAGGCGAGTAGAGAGGACAAAGGAGACAAGAACAAGTAAGAAAGACGATAACTCGATCAAAGTGTTCTTCAACCCTGGCCATTACACGGTGATGGAAAATGTTGGCCAGTTTGCGGTGACTATCAGCCGCGAAGGCGACATTAGCCACTCGATCTGTGTAGACTTCAAGACCGAGGATGGCACTGCAAATGCTGGCTCCGACTACGAAGCCGTTGAGGGAACTTTGATCTTTCGAAGTGGCGAAGCGCACAAACAAGTAAACAATCAACGCTTTTCTCTCTTAGAGTATATTAAGACAACCACTTCCCATTGACAGGTCTACATCAATGTAATTGATGACGATGTGTTTGAGGAAGATGAGCACTTCTATGTTATTCTCAGCAATCCGCGATATTTGAGTCATGATAATATCAACGGCAACCTTAGCAACGTTGCCAAGAACTTGCCCAAACTACAACTGAGCACGCCAGCAGTTGCTACTGTCATGATTCTCGATGACGATCATTCGGGTGTCTTCTCCTTCTCCGAAGGCCAATACGAAATTTCCGAGTCAGCCGGCGAGTATCAACTAGAGGTGTCTAGATTCAGTGGGGCTAGAGGTAGAGTGATTCTACCATTTAAGACTGTGGAAGGCACTGCGCGCGATGGTATCGAGTTTGAGATGACTTCGGGTCACATCATCTTTGACGATAATGAAACTACGTAAGTAATAGAGCTTATTCATATAAATACTAATGTAAAGTTATGTAAACTTGCACTTGTAACAGCCAATATATTCCCATCCACATAATCGATAACGAAAGTTACGAAAAAGAGTCCATTTTTTATGTTGAACTGGGAGAGCCTATGCGCGAAGAAGGTTTGTTCCACTTGCCTAGCACTTTACCGTTTCTAACATCTTTTATCAGACATGAGCAGTGAAAACAAAGAACGTGAAGCGCATACCTTGACAAGTTCAGAAGAAATTGCTTTGCTGGGCAAGCCAAAGTTAGGGGAACTATACAAATGTCAAGTGCGAATCAAAGAAAGCAAGGAATTCAAGGTTTGCTTTGTGGAGCTGACAATAGCAGTCAGTGGGTAATCTTTGCTGTCTATATGTGCCCCTAGAACATGGTTGACAAGCTAATATCGAAAGCTAACACCGGCATCACAATTAACTCCTCTTCATGGAAAGATCAATTTGTCGAGGCTATTACTGTTTCTGGAGGTAATCTTTTGTAGCATGTCACTTGTATTTAACTAACTAAACAACCCATTCACACCAAGGCGATGAGGACGATGAAGATAAGATTCCTAGTTGTTCCGACTATGTTATGCATTTTTTCACTCTCTTCTGGAAGCTATTGTTTGCCTTTGTACCACCAACAGGTATTGTCATGACTCAAGAGTTATTACAAAGAGAAATATAAGTCACATCATTATAAATTAGATTACATGAACGGTTGGCTATGCTTCATCTGCTCCATCATGGTGATTGGCTTTTTAACCGCGGTTATCGGTGACCTCGCCTCTCATTTTGGCTGCACTAGCGGCATCAAAGACTCGGTGACCGCAATCTCCTTTGTTGCCCTCGGCACCAGTGTCCCAGGTTAGTTAACTACAGCCAATTTAACACATTCATTCATTCAAGTTTTTTCTCCATGCAGACACGTTTGCCAGTAAAGTTGCTGCTCAAAACGATAAATACGCAGATTCGTCAATAGGAAACGTAACGGGAAGTAACGCAGTCAATGTTTTCTTGGGCATTGGCATTGCCTGGACCATGGCTGCCATCGTCAAAGCTTTCCGTGGGGAAAAGTTTAAAATTGAGCCAGGCAGTCTCGCCTATTCTGTAACCATCTTCTGTGTATCAGCTGCCATCTGCTGTGCTGTTCTCATGATCCGAAGGCACTTTGGTGGCGAGCTTGGTGGACCATTTATTGGCAGAGTACTGACCAGCATCCTTTTCGTCGGCCTTTGGCTTATGTATGTTTTCATGTCAAGTCTGGAAGCGTACGGCATGACTCCAACCTTCTAGTCATGAATCTCTTGAATGCTCAGAAGCAAGTGTGCGAGGCCTAATTCCTGGTCGATTGGAAAGTGTAAAGTGATTGAAGTAGGTAGTGGAGAAAGCCACTGTCTCCTCAATGCCATTTGGCTGGTGTGCTCGAGCAGTGCCTCACTCACTGCTCCAGACAGGTTCTGCTCAGCCTTTTCACTCTAGCTTGCAGACTCCTCTTGGTCATGTCATTCGACTCAATACTGTGTTGTTCGATTATTCTTTGTTCTTTTTAAGTTGTACCATTTCAATTGTTTTGTGATCTAGATTTGGTTGACCTTTTATTATTATTATTATTATTATTTTTGTTTTCATTATTCTCGATTTAAACCCTTTGCATGTATGATGTAAATAATTTGTTTAATTTATTTTTATTTATTTAATAGTTATTTTTAAGTCCCAAATTGATTGATTGAAGTCGACGACAAGTTGGTAGAGTGCAAGTGGAGAGATAGTGCTGGCAAGGAGAGAGTGGAGCGAGCTAGGAGCAGGGATAGGGCGTGTGGGCCGAGTGCCATCGGTGCCACCACGACCGGCCGGTGGATCGATGGTGGGGCCACACTTGCAGCACCAATCACTAATCCGTGCTGCCACACTCTAGACTCACTCCACTAGCCGATTAATAATTCAACAGACAAGCCAACAAACATGCTCTAGAGACAAACATACCAGGAAAAGGCTTGGCTTTCCAACATTTGGCCTTAACTCAGATTGTGTTATTTTGGTCTGTTATATATATGATGATTTGTTACTTCTGGTTTCCTATGGATTCCAAAACGCCTCTCTCAATGTTAGATTGTTTCTATTCTAAATGTTGTTGTCAAATATATAAAATGTTTTATTATTTATATTTATATATATTTAATTTTAAAAAAATCAAACAAAGCCAATTAAAATAAAATAAAGTCTGTACATTTATTAACAAATAATTTACGCTACAAAAAATATAATTTATGTCTACGTCAAGTGCACAATGAGAATGAATATGGTTGCGTTTTGGAGGGGGGTAAATGGTGCCAGTGAATTGGGTGTAATCTGGGCAGCACATTTGGCGAACAATGCCGATCAATCGAATGGGCAGAGAATCAATGGCATGTATCGAAATGAAGCGGGAAGCGTGTGGTGAGCACGGTGGGCAGCTGTCCGCCACTTTGCTCCAGTAGCACTTGCACCGAGCCATCCTCATCCGGCCCATGCTTGGATCGGATGGCGAGCAGTGGCTTCTCCAGATAAAGCAACACCGCGCTCCTCTCCTCGGGACTCATCACCAACTGGCTCTGGGTGCATCTCCACCGCGCCAAGCCACACGGCACGGGTGTCCCGTTCGCCACCACCCGAATGTCCACTTTCACATGCCTCCTCTTCTCTCGGTTAGTCAATTCGATCCTGGTCCACTTGCATAACAATATTTTATCGCCACCACTCGCCAAAGTGGCCTCCACACATGGCTCTCTCAACGAGTACTGCCGAATTGGTTGCGTCAAATCCAAATAATAATTTAGTAAATTCATGAAAATGGCCGAAAATAAATTGTATAAATTTTATAGTAATATTCATAAAACCCAATACCTGATTCGGAAAGTTAACAAAATAAATCTTATAACCTAACTATTCTAACAAATCAAAAAAATACTTAACTATAGTATTTTAACCTAGAGTTTAATTGAAATTAAAATCAAATTTTAGTAAAAAAACTAGTAAAGACCAACGCTTTCGAAAATTTCTGTATTTTGGCCCATCCAACCTAATCTGAACAGTATCCAATTATCATATCCAAACTCAAAACAGTCACCCATTACAGAACTCATCCGCAGAACCAAGTTTTGAATTTCATATTACTAATAATTTTTTTACGCAAACAGTATATGGAAAATCCTCATACTTAGGTTTTGTTATCGAAACAAAGTAAAAGGCATAAACAGTTCTAAGCTCGACTATAGTCAAAAAGTCAGGACCACCTGCTGTTATGTTTATATATATTATTATAATAACGCTACATGCGTGAGAGTTGAATTGCGTGAGTATGAGGGTTTACTGTAGTATATATAGTTCAAACATGAAAAAAGCAATAACTAGGTAAACAAACCCCACAAAAAGCACTTATCTTACCTTTGGCACGCAATTCACCTTGAGCTCGTAAGAAGCCAAGAGAAGCGACAATGATGGTGTAAGTGAATCGCATGCGTATAAGCTAAGTACATTGGTCAACGTTGACAACGATGAAGATCGTATTTGAAGTTTAATAGAAAATTGCGAAGGTTTGAGAAAAGACATCAAACAAGACCAAGGGCTTAAATGGAAAAACTTCACCTTGCTAGTCGAATCTCTTTCAAATTGCTTGAACAAGGTAACCCATTCGCACTGGTTCTCAATATTAGTTTTCAAGAAAAATGGCCGATTCAATTCAACCGTTTTGTTCATCTTGAATAAAACATTAGAAAGCAAAGAATCGTTTTGAAAGCAATCGATAGAAATCACTTGACAGTCAGATTGATCATTCTCAAATATATTATTCCTCATAACCTGCAAATCGAGATCCACAACTTCCAACAAACATTCAACAACGAATGGACTGCTAGGCATTTTCGAAGAGGAATTCCAAGATAAAATGTGCATTTCTATCAAAAATTGCCCACTCTCGTATGGAATAAAAAATGCTATATTTTCATTTACATTTAGTTTTGGAGGAATAAATAATTCTGATTTTATAATTTGAAATTCAAATCTTTTCCGATATCTATCATTTATTTTAAAATTTAAATAAATCTTGATTTCCAAATTTTGAAAATTATTCAAGCGCAAAAAATCAAAATTAAACTTAGTGAAAGTAGCAATCGTAAATTTGACAGGTTTTATCTGTTGATGCAAGGATTTGCTGACATTGTTTTGTGTTAAAGTTAATAAGGAGTCATCTTTATCAAAGTAACCATTAATTTCAGAAACATTAATTACTAAATCTTCATTCGAAAAATCTTTATATTCGAGCAAATCGATATTTATATTAGAATTCTTTTTGTTTTCTAAATATATAAATTATAACACATTTTAGAGTATTGATAAAATACAACTATTTAGGGTAAAACATACCATTTGTTGGGAAAGAAAAAACACTATCGTTCAATTCAACTAGTGTTGAGTTTGCTTGTTGATTTGAGGTTGGTAAAGCATCCATCATCTTTTAGTTTGGTAGGTAGTCTGGTAGTTTGTTAGGTAGAAAAATTGCAACGGTTGGTGTATCAACAGCGATGCGATACATTTGAAATAAATAAATAATGAGCAGTTCAGAGATATCGTTACTTCTCTACCTACAGATGTTAACCCCATTGACTATTAATCAATTGTAACCACTCTAACTTTTTGGATTTTGTACTAATGTTTCTTTCCTCATGCCGTTTTGTGTAAGTGCAGATATAATTAGTGAAATGTCAGGTTTGTTGGATGTGGTTGATTGATTAATATAATAAGCGTAATAAATAAATATTAATAAAACAATGATGGTAAACATTATGTTGAAATAAATACAATTAAAGTGCCAGATTGAGATGCATTTTTTTGTATATATTTTGAATTAACTAACATTTTGTTAATATATATTTTATAGGAGATATAAAGAAGAGTAATTGGGAAAAGTGAGAAATTGTGGTGTGCGCACACGTGTGTGGCTATACTGAAAGAGAGCATATTGCAAAACAGTTGCCGTTAGGAGTAGATCTACTCGACGCACAGCCAGTGTGATGCCAAGTGGATACAATCACAATACAAGAAAGAGACGCCTCGAAGGTGACGCCAGTGAAGTTGAAGCCAATTTTCCTTCTGCAAGATGGTTTCCCCTGCAAGAGTTTTACAGTAACGCCAACTGTGACCCGTTGATCACATCTCGCTACCAAACGAGTTACCATCCACTGCCCGACCCCCTGAACCACTCGATGATATTCGACAACCCAGGTATACTATTTGATGCCAATCTATTTACCATGTGCGTTTATTATAATTATTATATCTCATGTAAAAGGTCAACTTTACAATTATATCAATAAATGCCGAAAATGGGTCAAAGTGTGGAATCCGAGGAATGCGGTCGCGAAAGAAGCAGAATTCTCGTTGACCACCTATAACATTCTGTCGCAAAATCTTCTACTGAATCACCTGTACTTGTATCGAAGTAATTCCAAATCTGACCTAGCTTGGCCTGAACGAGGGGAGCGACTCAAGAAAGAGTTGATCGAATTGAACTCGGATATCTTTTGCTTGCAAGAAGTGCATATGGCTCACTTTACCGAGACAATCCTTCCATCTTTAGTCGAACTTGGCTATCAGGCTGTTTTTAAGCAAAAAACTGGCGCTAATATAGATGGCTGTTCTATACTTTTTAAAAAGAGCAGATTTCAACTAGAAGATCACGTTGAAGTTGAACTGAAGCGCGTCAATATCTCTAATTTGCTAGACAGAGACCAAATAGCGTTGATTGTAAAGCTCCGTCCAATTGGTTTTCCCGAAGTGATCGACACTAACTTGATTGTTGCCAACACCCATCTACTGTACAACCCCAAGAGAGGTGATATCAAATTAGCTCAGTTGAGACTACTGATGGCCGAAATTCAACGCTTTGCTGTGAGAGAACATCAGAGTGAAAAAGTGACCAATCCTTTTGATATGAGTTACTTTCCCATAATCTTATGTGGTGATATGAACAGTGAACCACACAGTCCTCTAGTTCATTTTATTCACAATGGAATGGTCAATGTGGCTGGCTTGAAGAGTGGTGATATTTCCGGACAGAATGAAGGCCGCGCTCGAGGCCATGTGATTCGCAAGGAAGACTTAATCATGCAAGACATTAATATCAACTCGTGTTTCTCCACACAACCTAATGACTCAAGTGCAGCTTCTGGAGATGATTTCTCCATAAGACATGTGTTCAATCTCAAATCAGCCTACCCTAATATTGATGAGTTCAACAAGAAACTCATCTCCATGTCTACTTATCATGACACGGGACATGTCGATCATATATTCTATAGTTACAAACATCCAAATTTACGACTTTCTGCCTTCAAGCAATTAATGAGTTGGCGGGATATGAAAAACATCGGAAGTATACCAAATTCAATTCTTGGGTCCGATCACATGGCGTTAAGTGCCAAATTTTATTTGCTTTGATAGAGCACAAGATGTTTTTCACTCTTTCTTGTAATTAACCAACTTCTTCATCAGGTCTTTCGTTTGCCGACGATGACTTCCGAAATGATTCCAGTGATTCAGTGTATGAAATAATGCATAAAGGTCTCGTCGGCTGCAATAAATTGTTTAATGAAAAATTATAAAGTCTAAAAATTTCATATAACTTACATTTCAAATCCATTTGCTTTGGGTATCTTCTTAAAGTATGCTGAGTAGAACTGTGGATCAAAACCACCGAAAAGTGCAGCGATGGAAAGCTCTAGCTCGGAATGTCCGTAGAATGAGGCTGGATCGAAGACGACCGGACCAAGGTCAGTCTGAGACACGTTGCCCGACCAGAGATCTCCATGCAAGAGACTTGGCACAATTGGTTGTTTCAGATCCCGGAAAAAGACATCTACTTTGAGTTGGAGGCCGGACCAATATTCCACCACTTCGCGATCGCCGTCCTTTTCTACTATCAAATCAACCTGTTGCTTTAGTCGATTACGGGCAAAAAATTCAATCCAGTTATCATGCCATTCATTGTTTTGCGGAATACGTCCGCAGCAAGTGGTAGTATCAAATCCAAATTGATCCACATATTCGGTTTCCTCAATTAGATCATCAGAAATCTTTAGTTTTAGCTCTTTTTGCATCGAAATATCAATGTCACCGGGCAACGAGGAGCTTGGAGGCTTGCCGATCCACGAAGACAACTTCTCTTTCTTTTGACCTAAAATAGAGTTAAACAAATGCAAATCGGCCAGATCAGAGCCCATCTTTTCCCACTGGTCAATTGGCTTCAAGTTGAGAAACTCCATAACAAAAGCACCGCCATTGTTGGCTGGATCTGCCGCGATACACAACGGTTTCGGAGTGTAAATAGTCCTCGTGTTCCTGATTGCAGCCAAAGAAGCAAATTCACCACTAAACATTGGTAAAGCATCAGCTTCACTGTTGAACTTGATAAAAACAAGTCCATCATCGGTTTCATATGCTTCGCCTATATAAATTTCTAAATCAATACAAAATTTCAATGCTGAAAAAATCATGACACTCACCGGCGCTTATACAACCAGAAGCTTTCGTATTTTTAACTTTAATAAGTTTTTTAGTACCAAGACTATCTTGGATTTCTGTGTAAACATCCATGATTTAATAAACAAGATTGAACCAAATGAAGCGCACATGGACTTGGTAGAACGCACGTTTGTAAATAAATAAATAGGTGAAAATAGCGGAGGAAAGGAATGTGAGGGTGAGGTGGAAATAGGTGCTCGAATGTCCAGTGCAGAATGCATTCTTGTGTTGTCTCTCTGTGTTGATGTGTGATGTGTTGGTGTGAGGACTCGAGTAGCTATTAGGCAATCACTATGCCACTGAGCCAATGACCGTCGGGCCGAGACACCTAACCGTCACTTGGTGGCACTGATGAATCCCTATGTATCCGTGAATCCCATGTTGGCCTACTGACCAGTGATCAGTGAAGAGTGATCACCACCTCACGACAAGATGGGCGCCAACACCTCACTACCTTCGATCTCATCTTCCGACTCTAAGAATGCTCTCGCTTTCGACGGCCTCCTGGTCAACTCAGTGAGTGCTTCTGTCGCCAATTCAACAGAGTTACCTCTCAACTCGATCGGACTCATTTTTTCGAAAGATCGTAAATTACGCAAATTGAAAGATAAGATTAAAACCAAATTAAAGAAATCGTGTAGCCACTCGCAAGTATTTCGGGATTTTGCAAGTCTTTTAAACCAACATGAGTTAATTCAAATCTATGAAGAGTATAGATCAACGTTTTTTATGAAAGAACTAGCGTTGCATGCGGAAAGTGCACGTCCGATAACATCTACAATTCGAAATGATCTGAGTGAACTTTATGATCTAAAGCAAAATAGTGACATTACGTTGGTCTACAAAGGCGTCGATTTTCCAGTCCATAAAGCAATTGTTTGTGTTCGTTGTCCGTTTTTTCGTGAACTACTTGGGAAAAAGCAGCCCGGAAGTGTTGTGAATGTGAACCTAGAAATAAAGGGTCTTCGAGTTGAGCTTTTCAATGATTTATTGAAATACCTCTATACTGGTGAACTAGCAGGCTCATATGACCCACGAAGTAACACAGCATCATACCAAGCTTTGATTCGTATCAGCCAAGAATGTGGCGTGCCTAATCTGTTGGCGCATGACTTGAAGTATTTGCTTGAGACAGGAATCTATAGCGATGCTTCGCTTTGTTTTCAAATTTCATCCTCCGATGCCGAATCAAGAACTAGGAGATGCACGTGTTTTGAGCAATCAGAGTTCTCTTGTCACCAAGCTATTCTCAGTGCAAGGTCGCCGTTTTTCAAAAACGTTATTTTACGACAACAAAGGAGAAATTCGACTTTGAAACAGGACACCTTGAACCAGAGAATCAAAATTGTTCTAGACGAGTCGATTATACCACGTCGTTTTGCTCGTACACTTCTTCATGTTATGTACCGTGATTCAGAAGATCTCGTTTCAATACTTCAGTCGTCTTTGTGCAAGTGTCAGAACTCTCAATCATCACAGAATACTAAGGAAAATCAACCGTATCTTGTAAAGGAAATTATGGATTTATATGAAATTGCAAGATTCTTGGAAATTGATTTTCTGGTTCAAAGTTGTGAAGATTTGATCATTGAGTTTTTGACAATCGACACGATAATTCCAGTATTAAAATGGAGTGAGCAACCCCATGGGTCTCCTTGGGTTAAACGACAAGCATTAAGTTTTTTGCGAGAGGAATTCTCTTTGATTATTTCTTCATCCTCTCTTCTTCAGCAATTGTCATATTTGCATTTGCTGGAAGCTATCAAATCGGACTTCCTTGAAGCAAGTGAACTCGATATTTTAAAAGCAATTGTGAAATGGGGAGAGTTTCACTTTTCGAAGCAATTTGAAGAGAAAGAGAAAGAGCATAGTTTGACCAGAAGGAGTTTTCGCAAAAAGGAAATTGATGATGCTAAGTTAGGCGAATTCATTTCCGAATTGATCAGTTTTGTGCGAGTTAGTCACATTCTTCCACTCGACTCGGAATATCTGCTATCGATATCCAAGCGCAATCTTATTGAATATCCTACCAGTCTAGACAAAGATTCCAACTCGATGTCAACTAAGCAAACATTGGCATCTTGGTTTCGAAGTTGCTCAATTAATGGAAACTTTGTGAAACCTCGCTTCTTCACTCCTTATTTCGAGGAGTGCAAGGTTGTACTTGAAGAGCGACTGGGAATTCAACTTTCACTTGATGATAGTGTTGATAATTTATTGGCATCATTCAGTAGGAAATGCACTTTACAAGTCCCAGACAATCTCTATATGGTTGAAAAGCTAAACTTTGGCACGCACAACTGTGCCGAAACGGTCGTTTCAGACGGTGATCTCATGCCCTCAGTGCCAAACTTTCACTTTTGTTTTACTTCATCTTCATCCTCCTCCGTTGCTTGCTATGAAGAGTTTGGTAAACCAAGGCCAAATTTGCCTGTTCTAGAAGAGAAAATTTTGTTTATGATGAGACAGCGCGAGCAAGAACTCAAAACTTCACCATTTTGCGTACGTGCTTTGAAGATACCTTATAATCGGTGTGAGGCCTTGCGGTTGATTCAACTTAGAGTGGTTCGAGAATTTGGCTTGCCTGACGTAGCCTCTGACGTGCTTCACTATCGAAATGGAACATCACTGCCAGTCGACCTGAGGGATGACACCACTCAGGTGTACTACACCAAAGACGACAACTGCGAATTCAACATACCTCCACCTCCCCCTCGGCCAATGTCTGCTTTCCTCCAAGCCCATTGTGATCCATTCAGCTATGATACTGACCTCAAACTCGAATCATCTTCCCGCTATGAGCTAGATACACAGGTAAACTATTTTTTATTCTTAATTCATTTTTATTAATTTATACATATACAGTTTTCTAGCACCGAGTCTCATCAAACTTTAAGTGACCTGATTCCAGACATTGCACTAGCAGGCAGAGAAGTTTGATTTAAGTGCCTTACTTTACCTGGTTTCTTTATTGGTTTATATTAATTTTTAGGATGTGGTTGTTTTCTTTTTACTAAATTGTTTGTTAAAATGCGATTGGCTTACTGTCAAATACTCTTTTTGGATAAAAATGTATATTATCTTACATGCAAACATATCAGCTCGATAAAGTGTCTGGTCGGCCTCAATAAATGGTTGTAGGTCTAAAGTGTGCCTCAAACTCACCCAAGATGCGAGGGAAAACTGTTTTTCCGATCACTTCATTAGTGCTACTTTGGCTGGTTCTTGGTAGGTTTGAACGAGAAGTAAATGATAATTGCTAGTGCAAGTGCTAACCCTGAGTGATGCTTAGGCACTATCCAAGCGGAGTCATGCACTGCTAGGTGGTATGGTGACAAAGCCGGCAGTTTTGTGTGCGTGTGCAACGCATCCCACTGCGACTCGTTCGAGGAGATCAAGCCAAGTGGGGCGGGAGTGATCACTGTGGTACAAACTGACCGCACCAAACTTCGTTTTGCACACTCCACGCTTCACTTCACCAATGCTACAGGCACACCTACCACTGGCCAGGTTGTGTGGATTGATCGCCAGACTACTTACCAAACCGTGCTCGGCTTTGGCGCTGCCTTCACTGATGCCACCGGATTCAATCTACTCAAGTTAAGTTCTAACCTTGGTAAGAATATCATCAAGGACTATTTTGGACATGATGGTTTGCGCTACTCGATGGGACGGGTTCCAATCGGTGGGTCGGACTTTTCTACCCATCCCTACACCTATGACGATGCGAATAAGGATGACTATAATTTAACCAACTTTAAACTGGCACCCGAAGATTTCAAATATAAGGTATCCAATATCTACTTGTTTCTTGTTTTGATTTTCCACCTGTTTAAAGATACCGATTATTGAGTTGGCAAAAAATGTAAGTGTCTATCCATTGAAATTATTTGCAAGTCCGTGGAGTCCACCAGCGTGGATGAAGACAAATGGAGCATTAAACGGAAAAGGAAGTATCAAAGGAACACCTGATGGTTCTTACTATTCCGCATGGGCCAAATACTTAGTCAAGTAATTTAACCTCATCTCTTTAAAATAAATACGAATATATATATTTTTGCCATAGGTTTCTCGACTCTTACAAAGCAAACAATATCAAGTTTTGGGGAATGACCATTCAAAATGAGCCCTATGACGGAACTTTAAATAATTTTTCTTTCAACTGTAATGGAATGACTCCCGAAGAGCAACGAGATTTTATTGTAAAAACACTGGTACCCGCTCTCAAATCTGCAGGTTACGGGAAGGATACACTCAAGTTGATGATTGTCGACGATCAAAGACCGTTTATAGGAAAGTGGTGCGACACCATCTTGAGTGATCCAAAAGCTTCCGAGCTTGTGGCGGGCATTGCTTTTCATTGGTACCTCAACATGTTGACTTCTCCTGATATTCTCGATGAAATGCACCGCAAGTACCCGTCACACTTTCTACTCTCTTCCGAAGCATGTGAAGGCTCTAGTCCTCTAGATAGCGAGAAGGTCTCGTTGGGCAATTGGCAACGAGCGGAAAACTATGCTTATGACATCATACAGGTATTTCCTTGGTCACATAGCAAGCTCTTATCACCACCATTGATTGACTTATCATGCACAGGATTTACAGCACCATACTAGCGGCTGGATCGATTGGAATATGGCTCTTGACATGCAAGGCGGCCCGAATTGGGTTCACAACTTTGTCGATTCTCCTATCATAGTGAATGGAGAAGTAGATGAATATTACAAGCAGCCAATGTATTATGCCCTGGCTCACTTTAGCCGATTCATTGAGCCAGGTTCGTGGAGATTGGGCATCAAGAGCAGTAAAGACGCATTGCAAGTGACTGTGTTTGCCAACAAACAAGGTGCAACTGTAGCGGTTGTTCTCAATCGCTTTCAAAGCACCATCCCCTTGCAGATCGTTGACTCCAAGCATGGCACTCTTAACACTTCGGTGCCAGGACACTCCATTCTAACTTTTATTTGGAATGATTCATAGTAGCCTATGGGAAACGTGTTTGGCTTTTCAATTCTGTAAACTCTTTTAATTGAGTATTGAGAAATAAAGGCAAACAAGTCGAGTGGTGATAAAATCGCCATGAGTGATCGTTTGGCTCTGTGATACAGTCAAACCACCCAAATAAAAACCTCCCTAATCCGAAGTTACAAAATCCGTATTGGATAAAGTTTAAAAAAGTGAAAGAAAATTGCAAAATTGAGAGTAAAGAAAAGGAAAGAATTTGTAAGATAAAAGTTTTAAATCGGAGAAAATTAAAACAAATACGATTAAGTTTGAAATCTCCAAAACCCATAATCCCCATTTCCCCATAATCCTAATCGTTCTCGGAATGAAAAACTAGACTAGCAATCGATGAGGTTTAGCTATAGTGTAACATGTTAGCAAAGGTGGTATGGGTGAAAAGGTGAGATCATTGTTGGATAGTAGAGTGGGGAATGTAACACGCCGCGTATGTTGCATACTGTTAGGCCCTTACTGTTAAAGAAATTGAAAGTTAGAAATGGGTGTGGTCTACCTAACATTATTAAAGTAAGTAATCACAGACAGACCATGCCTCTTTGTATGAGATGCACGGTGCACGGCGGGTGGCCACCTCACTGGATGGGCCAGCGCGTGCACAGTACACAAGGCTAGAGAGAGAGAGAGAGAGATTGGTATCAGCTAACAGCTGTAAGTCACATGCACGTGTCCTTGTCAGTGCCATCTCTAGTTGAATGTCGTCGACACAGTACCGCTCAAGTAGTAGACTTTCTCGTAGTCGGTGTGATATAACTTTCACGCGTCCTTTTACTACTGTCGCCTCCCACCTCCCAAGCGGCGCTCTACTCATTCAACCCATCGGTCATTCAATTTGCGCCGGGTGATAACAACACTTCGGATACTATTCCATTAATACACCTGTATTGCCATTGTCACCTGTTTGTCAGCTCTACAATGCTCTACTTGACCAACTACTTTCAAGGTGATAGATAATATATATATATATATATATATATAAGAAAAACTGTTAATTTTCTTCAAATGACTAACTTTCACTGATCATAGGAAATAATGAATCGAGAAAAGTTGTTCTAAATAATAATTGGCAATCAAGATTGTTTAAAAATGCTTTTTGCTTGTCAGAGGTGAGTCTAGATAGGAAGACTCCGCGGAAAACACTAACTATGGTTATCTCCATAAAGAGCATATCGACTGTTAAACGGGCTGATCCTGATAGGCTGCGCGATGTTTTCCTCAAATTCGCAACGGTCGAGAAAAATGGACAGCGTTACATGACATGCGAAGATTTCATACGATCTTATCTTGGACTTTACACCGAAGATGATTATAACCAGCGAACCGTTAAACTCTTGGGAGAGATCTTGGATACCTCCAAAGATGGGTAAGTTTTGGTGAATGTTCTTGGTGATTTTCTGTTTTACCCGATTGGTGTAGTCTCATTTCATTCGAGGAGTTTGAAGCATTTGAAGCAGTTCTCTGCCAACCCGATGCCATTTATCGAGCAGCTTTTCAACTGTTTGACACCAATGGTTCTGGTTACATAACCTATGATGAGTTTGAAGAGATAATCAAGTTGACAACACTTCACACAAGAATTCCCTTTAACTTCAAGTCGGATTTTGTTCGTCTATACTTTGGCGAAAGTCATAAGCGAACGGTTTCTTTTATGGAATTTTCTCAAGTGTTGCATGACTTCCATGAAGAGCATGCAGTTCAAGCGTTCAAGTCAAGAGATACGAGCAAGCAAGGTGTGATATCAGCGATCGACTTCTCCGAAATTATGGTCAACTGCAAGAGTCATCTGTTGTCAGAAGACGTTCGACGCAATCTGGTTGCGGTTGCCGGTGCGGGTACAGGAGGTCACCAAGTGAGCTTTCCCTATTTCATCGCCTTCAACACCTTGTTGAACAACATGGAGTTGGTCAAACGAATCTTTCTATCATTTACTAAAGGCAACACTCACATTGAGATGACAAAGGAAGAGTTTCTGGCCGCTTCTCAGTTAATGTCCCAAGTGACTCCTTTAGAGATCGACATACTTTTTCAGTTAACCGGCACGTTCCGCCAATCGACGGGTCGCATCAGTTATCAGGATCTGGAGCGAATCGCGCCCCTTCAAGCATCTCGATATCTCTTGAAGCAAGTGACTGGTGTGAAGTCAAATGAGACTGCCAAATCTCAGACCACTACGGCCAGTCGTAGTGTGGGAATTCAGATTCTGGAAAGTGTCTATCGCTTTGCTTTGGGCTCGATTGCTGGTGCGGCGGGTGCTACTGTAGTTTACCCCATTGACTTGGTGAGATCATTTTCTTTTTGATTGCTTGGTTTTGGGATAATTGTTAATGATTTTAAAGGTGAAAACTCGCATGCAAAATCAACGCAGCGGTTCGATTGTAGGTGAATTGATGTATCGCAACAGCTGGGACTGCGCCAAAAAAGTGATTCGTCATGAAGGATTCTTTGGACTTTACCGAGGACTCTTGCCGCAACTGGTGGGAGTGTGTCCCGAGAAAGCTATCAAGCTGACGATGAACGATTTTGTCCGTGATAAATTGACTAGCGATAAAGGAGATATTACTCTTATTTCCGAATTGGTTGCTGGAGGATGTGTAAGTTTTCTTTCAAAATCAATTGAATTGTAGCCATATATCGTTATATAACAATAGTCACCGTGATGCACTAACTTATATCATTAATCAATTCTTCAGGCTGGTGCTTCACAAGTGATGTTCACCAATCCTCTCGAGATAGGTATGTTCAACGTTTGGTTGGAAAGTTATATCTAGTAATATTAATAATAACAAATTTAAAACAGTTAAAATTCGACTCCAAGTGGCTGGTGAAATTACCTCTGGTCCCAAAGTCAGTGCCTTAGGCGTTATTCGTGATCTTGGCATTCGTGGACTCTATAAAGTAATAATTAATTAGTAATCAATGTTGCCTAATTAAATTGATCACATATCTATTTTTGACTCACTAGGGCTCGAAAGCGTGCTTTCTTCGTGACATACCTTTTTCTGCGATTTATTTCCCCGTGTATGCCCACTGCAAGCTCAAGTTTGCTGACGTTGATGGCCACAACAGCCCTGGTTCACTGCTTTTAGCTGCCGTCATTGCAGGTACGCGCTTTATCGATGTCTCTTTTAGTGAGCCTTCTTGACGGTGTGATTTTGTCAGGTGTGCCCGCCGCTTACCTGGTCACTCCCGCTGATGTAATCAAAACACGACTGCAGGTGGCTGCCAGAGCTGGACAAACTACTTATTCTGGAGTAATCGGTATGTTGATGGCAATGCCTGTAAACTTCACTTGTGATCAATCTGTTCATTGTTGCTAGACGCGACAAGAAAAATCTTTAAGGAAGAAGGCGGTGTTGCATTCTGGAAGGGAGGTCCAGCTCGAGTGTTCCGCAGTGCGCCTCAGTTCGGCTTCACATTGCTCACCTACGAGATCCTCCAACGCTTCTTTTATATCGACTTTGGTGGAAGAAGACCCACCGGCTCGGAGACAGCGGTACCCAAGAGCATCGAAACCAAATCACACAACCCCAATCACATCGGTGGTTATCAACTTGCCTTGTCTACCTTCACGGGAATGGAGTCCAAATTTGGACTTTACTTTCCTAAATTTAGGCCAAATGTTTCTTCTTAACTCTATTTAACCAATTGCAATTGTTATCAATTTAAATAATATATATTTACTGTTATAACATTTTAATTCAATTATTTTTCCATTGGTTTCAAGTTACCAGAAAGAAATCGAGTACTCGTTTGTAAACACGCTTTGAAGTGATAGTTCCTATACATGATGATGAAATGATAGTCATGAAAGAGCCAAATTAATCAGCATCGAAATATTCATCTTGACAGTCTCTGTGATACTCTTCGCACAAGTCATAGCTATCGTCGTTATCAACTTGGTCGTAATCAAAGTACTCAGTATCTAAGCCATTAAGAAAGTGTTGCATCATGAGTTCTTTGAATTCCTGCTGAAGAGTTTCCTTCTCTTTGGTGTCAACTGTGAGTGAACCCTGAGAAATCTGCTCATTTTTATCATCATCTGAGTCATTCAATTCTTCCTCTTCATCATGTCTTGCTGGCTTCATGTGTTCTTTCTCTTGAACAAAGTAGTCGCACTTCAAGTGAATCGTGCGTATCTGCTCCATAAGGAAAGATGAAAACCCAGGCTGGTCATAGTTATTGCGATAGTGTTCATTTTGCAAATCTTTCTTCTCTTTCCCACTCAAGTGCTGTCCGACCATTTGTTCAAACAAAAAGGGATTACGAGTTTGCATTTCACTCTGAGAGAAATAAACACCTTTGTGAAGTAAATCTTGCATAGCTCTATAACGACGGTTACGAATCATTTTCTTCTTTAGCTTCAATTTTGACTGCAAATCCTTAACTAGAATCTCAACATCAACGTCATTCTTTGTGGTAAAATAATGCAAATGTTCTTCTTCTAAATACTGGCCATATCGTTGGAGAAAACGAGATTTATCTACATCAAGCATTTCGTTAAGAATTAGCTTCTTCTCCTCCAGTGATAATTCTGGTTCTCCCATTTGTTGACTCTTAAAAAACAAATTACGCTTCTTGAGTAACAATTCAATAATTAAGTCCTTAATAATTTGATCATCATTTACAAAAGTATTGCTTGACACGTCGACGTTATCGTTAGCTGGGTTGCTCATTGCTTCAATTTTTTCAGTGCTAAAGTTCTAATCAAATAAGTTTATGATAAATAAAGCTTGCTTTACCAATGTCGACTTATAAGACAGATAGTATCTAAGTAAGTAAATAGTTTATAAACATCAGAGACAATACAATCGAGAATTGAGCTTCACATTTGCAAATAGCACGACTTGTGTAGACTATATTTGTGAATGGTCTGTTGTTGATGATTTCGTCATATGTTATGTTTGGGTAGTGAACTTGATGGAATTTGCGTGCCTACCATTTAATGTGTATACTTTACATCTCCATTTTGTCTTGTCTATTAATCAAAATGAGTGATATATGATTTTAAGTTAATTATTGGTGCACTTATTTACGTTTCACACTGAATTCTTTACTGAATCACAATGGAACAAGTTGCTTTGAATGCGGACAATATTTTCTATTCTCCAAGCAACACTACACTTAATCCATATGATTATGTGCTAAAATTTTTGATTGTTGGCGATAATGATGTGGGAAAGGAAGAGTTTTTGCAAAATCTTGAAGATGATCATGATGACTCAGAGAGCTCTCAAGAATATAGATCGTTAGATGTTGCTTATAAATCTACGAGCATTCTTCTTTATGGCAAAAGAATTAAGCTTCACATATGGTAGGTTTGCTCAGAATTGAACACCATTTTGGGTTAATTCCATATATGCCATTCCAGGAATACTTCCGGGCAAGGAAGGTTTTCAACAGTATTTAGATCTTATTCTCGTGGAGCTCAAGGCATTATTTTAGTATACGACATCACTAACAAGTGGTCCTTCAATGGACTGGATCGCTGGCTCCAGGAAATCGAGGAGGTAATCTTGCTAACCAATTGTAGTTTTTTGTTAAATAATTGTTTTCTAATTATTTTTTACAATTTGAAGCATGCACCGGGCGTTCCGAAAATTCTTGTTGGAAATCGAAAGCACTTGGAATTTCGACGGCAAATTAGCGAAAAATCTGCAAAATCCTATGCAGTGAAGCATAATATGGCCTTTGTGGAAGTAAGTCCACTATGCAACTATAATATACAAGAAACCTGTCTTGAGGTAAAACTTACATTTCACGTTTGAGATTTGACAGAAACTTATCATATCTTTCAATAGCTTTCTCGCCTTGTTTTAGAGAGAAATGGCATTAAACAAGCTTGGTCAAACACTACAAGTAAAATTAAATTAATTCTATGATAAATAATAACATCACTAAAAACGTTTTATTGTTTTAGTGCCAACGTTGCAAGAAATGTGCTTTCGAACTATCATTAGAAGAGTCAATGTTTACAACATAGAGAATTTGCCGTTGCCAAAATATATGAAATCCTACCTTAAGTCTTTTTCGTCGACAATCGAAACAAACTCTACCCTCCAAAATCAGTTGATTGCCTTAAAACGGAAGCAATCAAAAAACAAGAAGAGTTCATTTCGGTTTGCTCAACGATTATTTAAAGGCAACCCTTCTCTAGATTCGTTGTCTTTATTATCCCGTGAAAATGCTGTTCGGCGAACAAAGAGTGAGAGAAGAACGTGTGTCATTTCCTAGTCTTTCATAGATTATTCTAGCACAAAATAAATGTGATTATTATATATTTTGGGTGGTTATTGTGGAAGTTGCGGCATCATTTGATTCGGAGGCTGATGCATTGTCATTTGTGGCGTTTGCTGCTGTTGCATCGCCATTGCTGGATCGATTGGCTTAGCCTGCTTGGTGGTATCCGAGATGATCTCGCACACCGATTTGGCAAAGTTTATTTGCTTCTTAATCACGCTCAAGTATTGAATATATGACTTGTTGTTTTCCGGAAACACGTTTGGCTGCGACTCAATATGAACTTCTCTTGTCACTTGAAAAGGTAGGTAATTTTGGCTATCGCGAATTTGAATCGTACACTCAAGTATGGTTCTCTATATTTATAATTAATAATATAAAACAACGTCAATCTGGGTATTTAACAATCATTGTTTACTTACCAAACACAATTCAACTTGATTACAAATCGCTATAAAATCTTCATACTGTTTGTCCACTTTTGGAGGCTTCTCAATGTGTTTATTTGCGCTGGGGAAAGTTCAAAAGTGAGCAAATAAATGTAATAAAACAATAAATAATCAAACCTGGAATTATCGAGTTGAGATGAATGGTGATTAAGATTCATGGACATAATTCTGTTTAAACCCTAAAGAGCAAAGACACTTTAAAACAATTTTATCGGATAAAAAGTGACGTTTGTTACGCTCAATGATTCTCGAAGAGCATGCACCAAACTCTTGAGTCGTGTCAGATCGTATGGGTTATGTTGACTGAGGGAAGCGTTGGGATGAGGTGGCTGCGAAGGTGGCACCGCTGGCACTGGGGCATGAGGTGAATTGGCCATCTGGTTGGCCCCAGGCGGCATCAAACCGGCACCCGTCGGTGGCCCACCCATCATGTTGCCTCCTGGAGAAGGCACATTCTGCCCGGCAAGCGGCATCATTCCACCCGATGGCATGCCCATTGGTGCACCAGGGTTTGCCATTTTCTCAACTTTTAGTTCACTTTCAAATTCAAAACACAAACTAAACAAATCACAAGTGGCCCCAAACGTTAACGTCAATGCTTAAGCAATATGCTTTTGCTTATGCAATTGCAAGCTGCAGCAACCAACACTATCCTGTTTACACGTGACTAGTACATCGCAAGTTTCTCATTGCTGCACTTCACTTTGACACTACATGTTTTGATCTTGAGAATTAGGATATTCTCTTTTTCTTCTTCTCACAAAAATGAACTCCCAACCTTTTGGGAATATGACTCCATATCCTGGAAGTTCTGCAACTTCGTGGGACACATTGGAGGAGCCAATATGGGACACCATATCTCGTGACATTAGCAGCATTGGTTTGAAATTGAAGTTCATACTGTTGCCTATGCCTCAGCCTAACATCTATGTAAATATCTGCAAAAATTGGGACCTTTGGGGTCCATTTCTCTTTTCTGCTTATATTGCCTTTTCACTGAACAATTGCGGAGAAGAGTGCACTGGATATCACCAATCAAACTTCTCCTCGCTCTTCGTGTTACTTTGGATGGGAAATATTTTTATATCGCTCAACTATAAACTGGTGCTAAGCAGACGAGTGGAAAACACGATGGATCCATCGAAACAAACAAATAATTTCAGTCAAGAGAACTCAAAGGTGTTTCCCATGTCAATCTTTCAGCTCTTATGCTTATTTGGCTATTGTCTAGCAATACCTAGTCTCGGAATCTTACTTATACAGATTATTAGTCTATTCTCTCAACATTCTAAGGTACATTTCTACGAGAAATTCGTGATTACAGCTGTATTTATATTTATTTACCCTGTCGTTTCTGCTCTACGAATGATTGTGAACAATTCGCCTAGAGAAAAGACTCTCTTGGTCGCTTATCCTGTAGTGTTGTTTTTTTTCATGTTGAGTTTGTATTCTTTTTCCTATGTTTATTAAAGGCATTAATAAAGTTGCTTTGTAAATATGTCCACCTACAAGCCTAGGCAACCAGGGTGGGAGCCTCCCAGTGATAGCGTTGCTGTGGCGGCCATGATTGTTACCTCAGATCGTCAAGATTGCCATCGGGAGTGTGCGGGCACATGAATCTAACATTCCCGCAACTTGAACAACTTGACCGATTTGGCTTTTCCAATAGCCTGCAAGCAACATGAAAAAAATGTTGCTAAAATGTCCCTACTTGACCATCATTTTTATTCTTGCCTTCCTCAGTTCGGTTTCGATTTGTATTTTTTGTGTAGCCAAAATAACCAACATATATTCCTTGTTTGGATATGATATTTTGAAACGCAACTATATGTGGTATTTTCAATATATTCTATTACATACTTTCTATCTGACTAATTCAATCAATACTCTCTTTTGACCAGGTTGAGAGATTTAAAGATCGGTCTCATCTGTTTCTACGCCTATACGATATTGCTCATGGGCTATAACCTAATCATATCGTTTAGATCTACGGGAAATGTAACTTTAAAGAAGAAAGATAGCGTTTTTTGCCTTGACTCCTCACTGGTTCAGAAGTTCTTGTTGTGCGTCAACCAAATCACTCTGGCAGTGACATTTACGCTCACTATGTTGGTCAGCACGGTGGCTTTCGTCTTCTGGGTTCTCACCCGACTTTGCATTGATGGATCCAACGTACCCAAGTCAATGCCACTTGACCCATACAAAATGAATTTCAACCCAGGTGAACTGGGCCAATCGTTAGACCTCAGATCATTCACTCCACTTCTCGGCCTGCGACCCAACGAAACCATGTTCTTGTATTTTGAAAACGATCGTCTCAAAACCTTTTGTGATGATTACGTTTCCATACTCTATTTATATAACTTAATCTTCTTTGTATCAACCATTATCTTCGTTTATTCCATTTTCAACTTAACCATGATATATAGCTATAATCTTAGCAAAAATTTAACTCGTAAAAAACTTCAAGAATTGTATTTTTTAAACATGAATGAGATGACAGCATTAAATGCCAATTAAATACCATTGAACAACTGATTTCATAATCATAATGAATTAAATAACAAACATTTCTTAACAATATATATCACTAATTAGAAATTAACTGATCTTGATTTTTGCTTTTCTGTCTCTCTTTGGATTTAACAATGTTTTCGACATCATCAATCTCGTAGATGACTTTCAGTATCAAAGAGCAACTCAAACAGCTTGCCACAACTTCACCATTCAGTAAATCATCCTATTCATATAAATAAACAAGGTCAATGAGATTCAATGGACAAAATTGGTCGACCAACCTTGGTGATGGTAAACAGATCGCCGCATGGGCATGGGTAGGAAAAGGTCTCCGTATCGGGATCATAATCAAAATCTTCTATTTCCACTTCGTCGTGATAGATGCCATCTTCCATTTTGACTACACAAGTACTACTACACGGTATGCTTGATACAAACAACACAAAACCACAGTTGTTAATTAACTTTAAAATAAATTCAATGAATTTTTTAGTCAAAAATTAGTAAAAAATAATAAAAAGGCATTGCGTTGCACACATGTGCACCAAACGGCATGCACGCTCGCTTCGAGATGAGAGAAGTCATGCCCGTCATGACGCACTCGACTCTTAAGAGTGTCGATCTACCCGTTGTGCGCATGTCCTCTCCTCACTCTAATTATTTCAAAAGTGTTAAAGTTTAACTCAAACTTTTTTACAATAGGACCGGCGTTAAAGCACCGTCTGCCTTTTGTAAAAAAACGACGGTAAAACCGCCGAGGTCAAACTCGAGTTAATTCGAAGGGTTATGCAAAAAAAATTCGAATCAAATCGAGCGAAAATTTGAAAAGTTCGAATTCCGAATCAAATTGACGGAGAATTCGAAGATTTATGCACAAAATTCGAACCGAATCGGAATAAAATTCGAATCAAATCGGATAAGAGTTTGAATTGTATATTCGTTAGAACTCGCAATCGGTACCAGTCAAAACATGAAAGTTTCTTCGGTTAATCCTTTATTTTTACACCTAGTAACTGTTATTTTAAATAAATTTTAAGTTTAAACAACACTTTAATTTATAATTTTTACATTTTTTTGCAACTGTATTTCAGTAATACTCTTAAATTCATAAAAAATTTAAATATCATTTTAAAACACTTGAAACTTTATTTGGTAAAATACTGAAATTGTTTCGCTATTTAAAATCAATAAAAACTCGATTGCTGATATCTTCAATTAGCCAGTTGACAGCGGTAGGAATATTCTTGCCAGTAATGGCACTTGAAGAAAATATTTGCCAGTGGTGAGACTTAATTTTTTCCAATTCCAGATAGGTCGCTATATCTTCAACTGAAAGGCAATTCTGGATATCTTGCTTATTAGCTAGAATGAGCAAGGTTGCACCAAGTAGACGTTCCTCGACAAGAATCTCCTGTAGTTGCCTCTTACAATCGTTCAAACGCATTTTATCACAACTATCCACTACAAAAATGATTCCATCAGTATCCTCATAATAATTTTTCCAGTAAGCCCGAAGAGATTGTTGTCCGCCAACATCCCAAATGTTTAGAATATAACTAAAAAATAATGCAATATTACAGGAACATTACATTTAAGTTTTAGACCAAAAATAATCAATTGTACACTTACTCCTTGTAGTTGAACGATGTGATTGTGAACCCAAGAGTTGGTGAAATAGTGTGCACATCTTCATTTTTGATGCGCTTCAACACTGTTGTTTTACCGGCATTGTCAAGTCCCCTGTATTGAAAACAAATTAATTGATTACAACCAATCGGGTAGTATATAAAATAAAAAACTCAACAGAAATAGTATTCGTATTTCTCTTTCTTTTTGCTTCACTTTTTTGATAACTGTCAAAAGGACCATTGTGGTTTTGTTGTTGATCAATGCAATTGCCAACCAATTGCACTTAGGTGCTTCAAGCTAGTTACGTCATCTGTGAAGAAGCAAGGTGAGTCGTGAGCGCTTGAAATCAAAACAGCACGCCACTCGAGACAATGCAAACAATTAAAATCATCTGACCCTAACCTCATGATGAGTGAAGAATCTTCCAGCAACAACAATACTAAAGATCTCACCAAGATGGTAATATTTGATAATTGAATTGCTTTGTTTACATGTTTTGCATTCTTTTTTTCTAGATTCAAATCGTTGAAGGATGTCGCATGCCAGTGAAAATGAAATACTCGGATGAATGGCGTAAGTAGTTATGACGACTATTTTATCATATAGTTATTTAAAAAACACTTTGCAATCACACTTTTACAGCATTAGCCGAAATTTTAAGCATTAAAAATAAAGACAATGAACAGTTGTATTATATTCATTACATCGATTACAACAAGCGTTTGGACGAATGGGTGGGTCAGGATCGGCTAGATCTAAAGAAGATTCAATTTCCGAAAAAAGATGCAAAAGTGGCTCTTAAAAATGGCTCTCGTCCATCATCTCCAGATCGTGAAGTAGTGAGTTATTAAATTGTTTTGTTATAATTAGTTTAATTTATTTTACTTTTTTTTCGACATTAGGAATCTGAAGATGATGCTCAGAAAAAAGCTAGTCGAAAGAGAAAAGCAGGTATGTTTGTCAATTTAAAAATAAAATTATTTCTAAATAAGTGAATGGTTAGATGCGGCTAAAGTTGATGAGCAGGACTCTCAAGACTCGAAGATATTTAATCTGCCCCAAGGAGCGAGTGGTGCTGTGATTTGTCCCAGCACTAGTGGTAGTCTCTCGTTGAATAACCACGATGATATTATTACTAGAATCAAGAATATTGAAATGCTCGAGTTAGGTCGGCACAGAATTAAACCGTGGTACTTTTCTCCCTACCCAATCGAATTGGTATCTGAGCCATGCATTTATTTATGTGAATTTTGTTTAAAATATTGCAAAACGAGAACTTGTTTGGCAAGACATTTAGTCAAATGTAACCTGAAACATCCACCAGGAAATGAGATTTATCGTAAAGATTCGCTTTCGTTTTTCGAAGTTGATGGGCGAAAAAACAAAAATTATGCTCAAAACTTGTGCTTGTTAGCCAAATGTTTTCTGGATCACAAAACACTTTATTATGATACCGACCCGTTCTTATTTTATATTTTGACTGAAAACGATAATAGCGGATGTCACATTGTCGGCTACTTTTCCAAAGAGAAAGAATCTTCTGAAGATTACAATGTAGCTTGCATTTTGACATTGCCACCTTACCAACGAAAAGGGTACGGCAAGTTACTGATTGAGTTTAGCTATGCATTGTCGAAGGTAGAGGGTAAAACTGGCAGTCCTGAGAAGCCCCTTAGTGACCTGGGTCTATTGTCATACCGTTCCTACTGGTCGGAGACTATTCTTGAAAAGTTAATCAATTACGATCCAAAGGAAAACGCGGAAAAGCCATTGATTACCATCAACGATTTGTCAGACGTGACTAGTATCAAGAAAGAAGATGTCATTTCCACTCTTCAATATTTGAATCTGATCAACTACTATAAAGGCCAGTATATAATCACCTTAACTACTGACATTTTGGCTGCTTTCGAGCAAGTGCTTGAAAAAAGAAAGTTACGAATCGATAGAGAAAACTTATGTTGGACAGCCAAAGATTGGTCGAAACGGGGAAAATGGTAAATATTATTTTATATTTATTGAATTTTAATTAGTATTACATATTTTAATTACTTAATTTTTGTCTATTTTTGTAGATTTCAAATATTTGGAAACTCTTGGTCTTATCGACCTATCTGTCTGTACACTTTGAATTGATGTCTCTTGTGGCTTATTCTGTTGTGAAAAATAGTTTTTGAAAATTTTTTGTACTACCAATTCCAAGATGTCATAGGATTTGACCAGTGAAAATCCAAGCCAAATGCTGAGCAGGCCACCAAAGTAAGAGATAAATTCGACGAACTGTAATATGTGTTGTAACAATTAAAATTGAGATTGAATAATGTGCTTTTCTTGCCTCATATTTGGGTTGGTACTGCTGAATGCTTTGTTCGGCAGACCAGAAACGGATAGAGATGAGAGCACAACATATGCGATATCCTCGATTGTATTTTTTGCTATGAGTCTACAGAACAGTAGGTGTTAAGTCATGTCACATCTAATTTGCACTTACTATGCGTTCGTTTGATGGCCAAATGAAACTTTGTCGGATAATTGAATAATTGTCCACTCTGTCGAGAAAGAGTTAGACATGGTGAATCAACAAGTGAAGATAAGTGTCTTACTGGCATTGAGTTTTACATTTGTCTTGGCATTCCTTTTCGTGACTGGCAAAGCAGAAGCTGAACCAATTGCTCTGAGAGCCAGTCCGAGTGCTGTTAGTCTGAATGTTGGCACCTTCGCGCCAGGAGCACCACTTGAGACCCCGGCTCGAGTTGCTCACGATGTAGGGCAATTCAGGTGGCCAGCAGTTACACTTGTTCACCGTCTTCTCTGCCATGCAATTCATGATGCACGTGTCTTTGGAAAGTACTTGCGGTATGAATCCATCTTCAATTTGGTCCGACTTGAGATTGTAATCAATGCAATCGGTGATGTATGGCGATGGTAAATACTTGCCCGTTTCCTTATTGATATAGAACTCGTAGTAGAATCCAGGATAGATGAGCAAGTGTTTTTCTCGAATTGGAGGTAACTCGTTTTCGTCGTGAACCATGATGTAGCCCATTATCATTTCGTTAAGTGTGGTATACTCGTTAACACTAAAATTCACCATGATTCGAAAGATCTCATTAGGATTGAAAGGCTGATCGGCGAACTCAAGCTTGAGTTCATCTCCGGTGCCTCGAATCACGGGCGACTGTGAGAGGCCTGACTTGATGGCAATGCTCTTCAGCACGCTGCTGTCACTGCGTCGAAAGATGGTGAAACAATTTCCCACCTCTTGTGCACTCTCAATTACATTGGAGTATTTGCTGTGTACACCAATCAGTTATTAATAATCATTATTCTACTATCAAAAACATTTGACCAACATGCACTTCTTGTCCAAGTTGAAAGGATCAGTGGCACATTTGAAATAATCCAAGGAGAGCATGTCACTCCATTGGTTGCCCAACAGCGCGAATTCCTCTACAGACAAGGTGTCCATCAGCTTTCGAACTGTTTTGTCAATTAACTTTTGCATCCACTGTGAAAAGTCATCGATTAAAGTTTCACTGTCTAGCTCAGACCAGTTCTAACCAGTTTAACTTTGGTGATATCTTCTTTATTCTTGTTTTTTTCTTTATCCTTGTGTTGTTGAAGTTTGTTTTCTAATTTGCTCCATGATTGATTAAAAAATGTATCATGTTCTTTAAGTTTGCTCAACATAATTCTGAAAAAGAATATTAGTAAAAGTATATCGTAATTTAATGTTTCACTAATTGTTTTATTTATAAATATACCGATTATTGTTGCATAATGTGATAGCAGGCAAGTCAAGCTTGTTCATTATCTCCACAAATGAAAACACGGTAGTTGGAAACGAAAAGTATAGATTGAGAATTGAAACAACTTGATAAAAACAGCCTATTGCGCACAATGCATAGGCTAAGATTTTAAGAGAGTAATGAATCAAGGTGCTGACTTTCATCTTTGCTCGATTCAAGTTCTATACTTGCGAGACACAAGTCAAATGAATCCAATCGCAATATGAACCATTTTCTTAGCTATCTGGTTCAATAGACTAATGAACTAGACCATTAGTGGTGAAGAGTACAATTCAAACAATCAATCATTTCCTGGTCAGTGAATTTATTTGTTTATTTGGCAGTAGAAGTGACGTGTTGGCACCGCATAAAAATTATCAAAATGATTAACGACAATGAGAGTTAGTGAATTGAACGATCGATTATCAGAACCATTATTAGTGTAAAATGTTAATAATACTACTGGTTATTAAAAGATGGATTTGGTGGAAATCAAGTGTTCTGTGTACTTCTTTTTAAGTCGCTTCTTTAGCTCAACCGGAAATTTTTCATAGCATTTCTTGCAGCACGGCTTTAGATCAACGTCATAGAACTTTGATTTTTCAGTCAGTCTTCCGTCACAGAAGGCACAGGCAAAGTGATCCGGACACCAGGCTTTGTTGAGTGCAGTGATGGTGTCGCCAATAATGACTTTGTTGCACACAAAACACACGTTTCCAAAAAGCTGATGATAATGAGTCTCACAGTAGGCAAGGCCCTGTACAAACAAGTCAAGTGTGAATATGAGACAAGTGAGAGATGAGCAAAATAAGATTACCTTCTTCTCGTAGTGTTTGTGTCCAAAGAATGGCTTCTCGCACTTGGCACACACGAAGTGCTCCACGTGCCACTGCTTTCCCAGAGCTGTCACCACGCGCTCTTCAATTGGTCTCCGGCAAGCGCCACAGATTGGTATACCCATCTTGTCATGACATCTCAAGCAATACAGCTCACCCTTAATTTCGCGAGCACTAGAGGTCAACTCGATACCACATGTTTTGCAATTAAAGTGGTACGGGTGGTAGGCTTCTCCCTTGAATCGTATGCCAAGTATTTATTAACCAGAATGTGACCCAAAACAATTGTTACCTTATATTTAAGAGGTGTGCCTTCGTCGATAATGGAACGGCATTTAAAGCAAATATACTTGCCAACTGCGGCAGCTTTCTCTTTGTCGTTACATGGTTGGCATAGAGCTCTACCGGCATTCTTGAAAAAGCCTTTATCAGTCAAAATGTCTTGGCAAAGTTCACATTTGAAACAATTTGGATGCCAATTTGAATTCATTGCTTTAATAACCCGGCCTGTATAGAAAATGATCATCGTCAAAATGGTTTAATTTTTGACGTCAAAAAATGATCGAACCGATAATAAATTCGCTGCATTTGACGCAACATGGAGCAAACAGGACGTGAAAATCATGTTCACAATACTTGCGACCTTCGAATTCATAGAAAATGGCATCCTTGGTGAATGGTCGAAAACATTGTGCGCATACAAAGCACTGTTGATGCCAAACCTCGCCTCCTAAATATATAAAATATCAATACCATGAGGGTATTTACAAATCTGGTAAAGAGCAAGTGAGTAATTATACCGAATTCATACCTGCATTAACAAGCTTTTCTCTCTCTTCAAAACCTTCGTTGCATCGAGAGCAAGTCAACAACAAGTCATTGGGTGAAGCCATTCTGGCCCGGGGTCAGCCACAACACGGATTGGTGAAGGGTCAAACGGGCCTGCTAGCCCCAGCTGAACTAGCACCGCGTTACAGTATCAACAGTGGACGTTTTGATATCAGCATGGACTGGCATATGCAGGCACAATTCGGCACCGAGTGGGCAATAGTTCCGGAGTGACTGTGTGCAGTGGATACAACGAAAAATTTGGCGTAGAGCCTGCAAGAGCACCCACACGATTGCAGAGTGATGCCATAATTGGAAGTCAACAGACTCAACTAAATCAACACAGGCGAGGCGGGCACGGGGATGAGAGCCAAGCAGACTACTGGCGTACCACTTACACCAACACCACTAACACTACAAACACCATATCCCTACCACAACGCAATGCACACAGTCTCACCGCAGTCATCTCAAGATGTGCATTTCTTCACCAGCAGCCCACGCGATCTAGCTCTTTTCCACCATGGTGCTTCACTCGTGGCCCCGATATTGAGCAGGACACACTACACGCACACAAACACGCACCATTGACACAATTCGCCATTTTCCTATATTAGTACAATTTCTTTCACTTTGGTTGAATTTACGTTATTACATTTATTATTACTTCTCTCATTTGGCAGTCTTCACACAATAATAAATATAAAACGCTTCTATTTGTTGGCTTGGCATTTCCACATTATATAAATTACTTTAAAATCCTTAGATGATTAGAATAACAGTGGATCAATAACCTTTTATATATAAAAATAAAACGAGTTTAAAAAATCATATGAAATAGGCACAGTATTTGCTGGCTTAATATCTAACTGATTGTGCTAGATAGCAATGCTATTCTGAAGAAATGCGTCAGTTTATTCATAAAATATTTATCAAAATTTTGTCACCAATGAAGGACCGCGAGTAAAGGCAGACAAATAATAATAATAGCGAAGTAGCTTTTAATGATAAAAGTGTGTTATACCCAAATCTCTTTAATTGTTGGAATGGGTTTAGATATGGATCTAAACTTAACCAGATTTTTTGTTCGGGAACTTTCTTATACGCTGATTTGCGTTACTGGTCTTGAAAGTGACTGCAACACAAATCAGTGTATGAAAAAGTTCTCGAACAAAAATGCTGCTTAAGTTTAGAGTCATAGTTTAGAGATTAATCAGATTATTATCCAAGGACTAATCAGGTTACTGCACAATCATAATTATATTAGATATCTTGATGAACCTCATGTTATATTATCAAGATATTAATCTGTAATCTTCATAGTAGAAACAAATTGAATGTTTTACCAAACAAGTAACTGGAGTTTACTCGATCCCTTCGATCTTAATTGGAATCAACAGCTAGCATCAATCGATGGTATCGATTGTACAGACTTGCATGACATATGTCTGTAACTGTATGTGAACGATTGTTTTAATGTTAATTTACGGGTTTTAATAGCTATATTTATAGAAACAACATATACTGCTAGTCGTATACAGTTTGCTATTATGCTCACCCAAAGTCAGTGTTGTCGAAACAAAGTGGAAGGCAAAAACAGTTCTAAGCTCAGAAAGCCGAAGCAAGCAAAAAGACAGTATACTACCTGATATATTTAGTACAACATTCGTGAGAGTTGAATCGCGTAAGTATATGTGATTTACCGTATACTTTTTCACCCATTATTATTTTAAAATTATATTATATTAGTATTCAGATATCTGTGTTTTGTAAATAAATTTTATTTATTTATTGGAAACACTAACCAAAATTTGTAGTGCAACCTATACAAAAATGGTTAAACTTCAAACATGCACTCAAGCAAGAAAAAGAAAAAGAAAAACCCGATTTAAAGGGAAATTCCACCAATGACACTGTACACTGGACACTAATTGGTCTAAAATGCTTTCTGGGGATTCTATAGAAAAAAAGGCCTAGAGGAAACCATTGTTCAAAACAAGTGTAGCTAACCTTACACCAGGTGCAAAAGAAAAAACATAGAAAAGAAATTATTAGTTGAAAGATTAGGTTTACCAGAAAATAACATAAAAGAAAGAATATAGATCGATGTCTCTTCGAAAAAGAAGTAGCTCAAGTAGTAGTGTTTAAAGAGAAGAGAGAGTGGTTTCCCATCAACAGATGCTAGATAAGCCACTCCTTTTTGTAGGAGGTAGCAATGCGTAAGGTAAACCTACCATCTGTAAACGGGTTGCACATGTGTACTGTTCGGACGGGACCACTCGAAGCGAGTGAGTGATCAGCTGCGACTGCGTGTCTACTCTACCCAGTGGAGTGAGTTTTGCAAATCATTCTCGCCACTCTAGCCCCGTGCACCAACCATTGAGATGGCGGTGATGTGATCCACGGGCTTGAATCCACCTGACACCTGCCATGACCAACTACATCGATATTCAGCTCGACTCGTTCGAGGAATTCTCCTCGTTCGACGATGAGGACGAGGATCAATTGCAGCAGATCAAGACCTTAAACCAGTACATTCCCTTCAAGGATGAAATTGAAAGTTGCCGTCTCAAACTGTTGCATCAGATCAAGTCTAATGCTGCCCGTGCGTTTTTATCATGTGATGAAAGTTTGCTCAAATGGATCGACTCGTTCAATACGTTAGTTCTTGTTGATGTTAATTCTTAATCGATGCGATTATTTTTTTTTCATTACAGGTACTTGTCTCTTTATAGCTGTGGTTTTAGCAAGAAAGAACATGCACATTTCATTAATGTTATTTTGAAAGCAATGGAATCTATGCAAAATGATTGCGTTTTGTTTCCAAAATTAAGCCAACTTTTAAACATTTTGTTAAGGTAAAATGCTATATTTTCTAATTAATAAACTTTTACCTAACTTATACAAACTTTTAGAGATACAAAGCTACTCACCCGTAAAGATCTTGAATTAGATTGGCGCATTTTTTACAACTTTCTTACCAACATTTACGATTCGCCAAATTACAAAGCTAAAATAATGAATTTTTCAAAGAGTCATCGTACGCGTTTTATCAAGTTAATTTCATTTGCTCGAGTGTATTTTTCTACAAATGCTACTCAAGAAATGCTTGATGAATGGAAACAATATCTTTGCATTTATAGCAACAAAGTTTGTATCTAATAATATATATAATTTAGTTAATTTTTTATTATTTACTAGTTTGATCGTTACATCGAGTATTTTTCGATTTTTTTACCTACGCTCATGTACCCAGAAGAGAATGAGTTTGGATTTAAATTGTGGTTTGATGACTTTATGAAGCTCTGGGTTGCAATATCCAAGAAAAGTAGTGCATCGAACATAACGAAACTTTTATCGCGTCTTGCAGAAGATGCAGCTGGGTCAGTAAATATATATTTTGAGTTATAAGCAGATCTCAACTATATTTTAATATATTTATTTATTTTTATTTTACATAGATATGTCGACTGGGAACCACATCTCGAGACTATATTTAATCGTTTCCTATACTTATTCACAACCACCAAGTATTCTTACAGAATTGAAAAGATTAAAGAGGTGTTTGTACATATCAAATGGATTATATTTATGATTTCACCTAAATCTGAGTGTATGAACTTTGTGAAGAAGTTGTTTATGATTCGCTCTAATCTGCATAAACTGGACATGTTTGCCGTTTTACTGTCGAGTCTCACCACCAGACTGGTCATATCACGCTATCGAAAGGAGAATAGGAAGAATTGTTGGTACAATTTTACCCCTCAAGAACATCTCCTGAATGATGAAACTATGAAGGAATATAGCGAGCTCATTTATGATTGTTTTGTGGAGCCCTATTTTAACCAAAATTCTTCCTACTTTCATTTTGAACAGCTTTACGAAATTGTAATTTTTAATCCTGAACTTTACTACAAGAAAGTTCTTGAAAAGTTAGATCTTGCATATGAACAAATCTCCGAACCCGACCGAATGACGTCAGTTTTAAAGATTTTTTCAGTTCTGATTTTTCCACTAGTTAGACACGAAAAGATTGGACCCGAGTTTCGCAGTAATTACCTGATTCCACTGCTGTTTCAAATCGCCAGTAGCATTTCTCCGTATGATCATTACCAATGTACGTTGAAGTTGTATGCTCTCCGATCTATCGTGTTGCTTGGATTTCCCTTTATGGACTGCTCTTCTCAGGCCAGTGGCACCGAGAATGAACATGAAGCTCAGTTTTGTCTTAGCTCCACTCAGCTTGAAGATTTTGTCATTCAATACGTCAATTGTTGCCTGATGATAGTAGAGTCAAACAACGAAAATCTCTTCTATCTGCTCAGCTCCGATTCACAGTACAAGGGATTGCTTCTTGAAACACTTGCCACCATGCTACTACGAACTTCTGACGATACTTTAAAGGTATTTTGCCATTTTCTGATTGAAACTGATTTTTCATTCAATATTTTATTTCTTAATTTTAGCAAACGATTGAGAAAGTATTTTCCTTTGTTACTTCCAACATAATTGAAAATGAAAAATGTTGGCCGATTTTGAAAGATATCATCGGTGGATGCGCTTTGGTTTGTACCATTGTGTTGTGTTGGATATCTAGTAACAATAATAATATTGTTTTATAGGCGAACTCTAAGCTGGTGCTGCATAAGTTTTTTCCTTATGTATCCGAACACATTTTGTCGCTGTTGCAGGAAAAAAGCATTTTTACAGAAGTCTCTAAAATTGAATTGTTTTATTACATTTACTTGTTGAATTGTTTATTTGTGTGTGATGGAAAGAATCTAGTTGAGTATCAGGACAAAATTGTCGAGTTGCTGACTAACATTTTTAAAGTTAAAATCGAACCGAAGCAAACTATATTTAATACTTTGTATAGTATTTTGACCACTCTCAACAACACTTACGTTATTCACAGTCAACTTGATTCGGAAAAACTTACAAAGGAATCTATCTTTTTTACGGTAAGCATTTCTGAAGTTGACTCAGAAATCATATTCCTTTCTTTCAGAGTTGGCCTCATTTAATCACTTTGAGCAATTCAAACGTTTTATGGCATGTGCCAAACGAGGAGGAAAAGGAATTCTCTCGAGTATTGGTAGACACTTTTATCAAAGCACAACTAACACATTTGGAAAAGTGGAGTGAGTCGGAGACACTCGAGTTGTCCAAAAATGAGCTTGAGAAAAGCTTGAAAATAATTCGTTGCTCAGGTGCAATCTATGCTGCTCTTCCTGCCTTTGAATCGCCTATCATGATGACAAAGTGAGTTCATATTTAGATTGGTTGCAAATTATGAGAATATATATATACGTTGGTTTCTTGAAACTTAGGTATCTGTCATATTTGAATCATGAAGACGATTTCTACGCAGTAGCTCAATTCAAGGGTCTTCGTGATGAGATTGTCAACGTGATGCATAAGGTTTTGACAAAGCTCGATCGCTCATCATCCGATAGCATTCCAGCTATTCAAACTATTATTAAAATATGCGACGAAATGTTATTTAACTTTGACGATCATTCAGTTTTTAAACCTCTTGTGACCAAAGGAGTCAAAACTAAGTATATCTATCGTCTACTAAGTGGTGAACAAAAATATTTGCCATATCTTCATGAAAAGGCCTTGATTTACCACAATTTGGTAAGTTGAAAATTGATGTGTAAAGTTTACAGTAAACTATAATGATATCTGTTTTAATATTTTTTTAATTAGTTTGTGGAAAGCACGTTTAAGTATATGTTTAATTCCAATTTCACCCAAATTCATCATCTGATATCTGCGGATATGCTAAAGTTGTCTACTTGTTCCAATCGGAAAATTCGTTCTGAAGCTCAGCTAGTTTTGCTGGATATTTTCCGAACCTATCCCAATTCGAGTACCTTGTTCATAGATGATATGGTTGCCAACCTGCGGAACACAGAAGATCCGAAAGCCTTCAAAGGTACCTTGTACCTGATTCAAGGCAGCTCTGGCAATTCCATTCTTTCTAGTGGCGACTGGGAGTCATTGCTCAAGCTCTATCCTGCCCTCATTGAGTCGAACTTTGCGGAAAAACCAGATATTGCGCTTATTTTTGATTCTGGACTTAAACAACTGACTGATCATCTTTACACAAAACCACTACGAAAGGAATTTTTACTTGAAGAATTCAAATCCTTGTTTGAAAATGGAAAGGATGTCAACTTTGAAATGCTGTCGTCGGATGAGATTCAAACTTTGAGTCAATCAATAACTCAATTCAACGAAGACAGTCAACAACAGTACTTTCGTTTGATTGATACATTAATTTCAATTTTGGAGAATCGAAACTTGTAAGTTTGCCACAGTTTATTTATTCATATTGAGATGATTCTATTATACTATGTTAACTATGGTGTGCTAGTTGTACTAATTTAATTTATATGATTTAGACATTGGCGTTTTCATTGGTTTGGAATGTCTCTCCTCAACACATTGATTCGATTCGACACTGAGTTCCCTACCAAAGCAGTACAATTCTATCTGCACAACTTAATTCATGAATCAGTCAAGATTCGTAAAACCTCAAGCATTGGTTTAGAGCGAATTTTGTTTCTACTCAAACCAAAGAAGCTTCTATCTAAACATAGTATTGATGAATTTCTCGAATCTAACAAAAGAATTGACTGTTACGAAAGTGAATCGATCTATCAAAATACAGTGTTCTTTGACAATCCCTTCTGTGGATATTACAAGATTTCTTTCATTACTACTCGTACTTATTCTGATCAACTTGGCAACAAGCAACAAGTGGCGTTGTTTTCTCAACAATTTGGAGATTCCAAATTTATTGGTAATGTTTAAGTTTGATTTCAGTGTTATGTCAATGCTTACCATTTATTTTAAAAAATATATATATTCACTAGATAAATTATTTGAGTTTAACTCAATTGAAAATGAGAAAAAACTCAACTACTCAAATATTCGATTTTGGAAGTATTATTTTCAAATTGATGGTCTTTCGAATTTCAAAGTGATTTTTCCAAAAATAGAAGAAAATTTTTCCAAGAAGAAATACTATTTTGACAAATATGCTCTTGAGATTTTATCTGGCTTGGCAAGAGCGATGAAACTTTTTAACTATCAAGATGCATGCCAAGCCAAGAGTTTTTTCATTTCGATTCTGCAAAAATATCTGTTGACTTTTAGCTCTGAGTCTTTTCAATACTGGCAGTATTTCTTCAAATCCTTGTTTCGTAATAGAGATTTTAAGCGAACTTTGTGGGCTTTTGAGTTTGTCTGTAAAGAAAACCTCAACTCTTCACTGTCACCATACTATCACTCTGCTCTTATCAATTTTCTCGATACTCTACTGTTAAACAACTGGAAATTTCCTTCAATTTCTGCTGAAGTTCTCAAGTATTTATTGGAGAATCTCAGCCATACCTATCAAAACGTTCGACTTTCAATCGGAAGGTAACTTAATGTGTGTTATCATGAATGTTATGCTTTAAAGGTATGGATTTTTTTTAGTGCGCTAGCTCTTGTGTTTGTTGAAGACATCGGTTTTAGTAGCATAGAAACCTTGGTTCAAAACAAGATTTCTCGTCAAGAACTAATCGTTGAACTGGTTCGTCAACTCGACACCAAATTGTCTCCATTGCTCGTATTGAGCACCAATCGAGGCTTTATCAATGGCGAACATGTTCCAGATGTTTCTATTATCAAGAGTAACGCTTTCGATCACAATACCCAAGAAGGAAAAGAACTGCTCAACATGGTCGAAACTATTTGTTACTTTATTCAACAAAGTTTCAAGATGCCTAATTTGATTCAAAAATCAGATTTTATTCCACTTTTTGATTACGTAAGTCGATTGTTTCTCTGGAGAGTTATATTTTTCAATTTGATATATGTTTACAGTTGGCACTTGTTCAGACTACGAATGACGTTTTGATGAAGAAAATAACATCGACACTTTATCAGATCTCTTCTGATTACACTTTCCAAGATGACATGAATGCCATCTTGACAGGCATTCAAAAGGTATTTTCTTTGTTGAAGTTGACGTTTACATTCAAGCTATATGACTAAACTCTAACGAGATGTCTGAGTGAGAATTAAGTGTGAGAAGTACAAATGAACGAGACTTTAGGCTTTATTATTAAATTATAATAATTGCTTTTTGATCTTTCCAAACATGTGTGACTGATCACAAAGCATTGAGCTGTTAATGTATGGCTCTGAATTTAAGTTTAATCCTCATGCCCTGTGCAGCTAGGTCATTTTAAATTTTAATTTAAAGCAAAAGTAAAATAATGACTCTGACACGTGTTTTTTGTTGACATTGGTATTTTTTTACTACCTAAAATAGATTGCAATTAATCAATCGTGGCACTCACGAAAAGTGATCACTACGTGTCTTCAGTACGTTACCTATTACAACTTCTTTACTTTCACTCAAAACGAGACATACATCAACTCGATTCTGGACACTGTACTTACTTTGCTCAATGATGATGTTATTGAAGTTCGGGAAGCGACTTGCAAGACTCTTAGCTATTTGATTAGCTGGAACTTCATCAAGAAGGCAAAAATTTTGGAATTGATTGAGCTATTCAAAGAAAAGTCACTTGTGCGGTCAAGCAACAGTGCACAGGTGGAAGGAGCAAAACGGACAGTGGACCCAAAAGATCTTCAAGTTCGACACACCGGTATCCTTGGTTTATGTGCTCTGGTGGGCGCTTTTCCAAACGAAATTCCGCCCTTTCTTCCCAATGTTCTTGTCTTTCTCACTGAACATCTGTCCGATCCTCAACCAATTTCGGTAAGTTGCAATGACTTCTCTAAACAACTTGTATATAACACCGAATTGTTTGCCCTGTAGAAATCGGTTCGAGAAACTCTAGGTGCTTTTAAAAAGTCTCACATTGAAAATTGGATTGTCTATAAACAATTGTTTACTGCTGATCAGTTGGTGGAGATTACCAACATTCTCATTTCACCCTCTTACTATGCTTAAACGGTTTTATAATTAATGAAGAGACACTCTCTTTAAAAATCATGTCATTTTCTACATGTTTATTTTTTATTTTATATTAATAAAAACAAGTTTGTTATGGTTATTCTTCTCTCGTCTTTTCAATATCAAATACCAAGAAGTACCTAAAAGTTGTATCAAAGCAATCCAATGTACAGGTATTAACATGAAGAACTTTGAGTACATTTGTGCATGTTCTATTTATGATGACAACCGAATATACATAACTTGAGTAACCACAGGACAAATGGTTTGACCAAACAAATTATTCGCAAAAAATTGGGTTGAAATCCGAAAGTATGATTCGCTCGGTGGAAAGTGAGTGGGAATCTGTTCCCGATACCCCAAATTTCTATTTTTAATTATTTTTTGACGATGAGCTTGTTTTCTTCTTTTGTGTCAAGTCAAGAGTGGTGTCACTTAAATCGTGTCTTTCTCTCCTCCTTCCCTCTTTTCTCACGCTAACACGTCGTTAAAATTTAACTTAAAATTAACGAATCATTAGTTCATCCATTAAATGAAGCATTAAGCTCTTTTCGACACTTGAAAATAAGCAAATAGTGCAAGCGCCATCTAGCATGACACTGTATTGTTGTATACATTGAGTCGACTCTATATTGACTGAGTGGATGGTGAGAGAGTGCTGGGTGCCAGTGCCAAACACGCCGCTACTCTTCTCATTTGAGTCTTCTTTTTTTATCTCAATCTTTAGGTTTGTGATGTAAAGTGATCTTTTGGCTCGCATTTCGATATTGTTTTTTTTGTGACGTTTATGTGACGATTCTCCGCATGCCACCCTTAGACCGCGATTCTTAAGGTAATACTTGTACCTATTCTCTAAACATTTGAATGTAAAAACTCAAACGCGACAGTTGACTGACAATTAAGTTGAAAAATGATTTCAAGAATTTTTGCTCGAATCGTTAGCTATCTTAATATTTTTCGTTCTTCCTCAACTTTATCACTGCGTTCCCCAGTCAAGTTGACTCGACCTCCAATCCAACTCGTATTAAATGAAGAGTTTGTAAGCAAATTTGACGAAATTGTCGTAATTGGAGATATCCATGGTTGCTTTGATGAATTTGTTTTGCTTCTGGAAAAGATTCATTATTCTGAAGTAAATTCTGTTCAGCTTGATCCGAAAAGGTTTGTTTTTGTACATTACTGAACTGAATTATAAAATTTGACTGATCTTAATAGGATTTTGAAAATCTGCACTGGAGATTTGATCAACAAGGGCCCAAAGAACAAAGAAGTTATTGATTATTTTATGAACAACCATGATTGTTGTCTCTCTGTTAGGGGAAACCATGATGAAGTTATGATCTCGGAATATGTTAAATACATTCAAACTGGAGAACTGTTGGAGAAGAACAAGTGGTTGAGCGAGTTGAACGAGAAACACTTGAACTATTTAATGCAATTGCCATATACGATAGTGATTCCCAAATTTGATGTGATTGTGGTCCATGCTGGCCTTGTTCCCAACATTCCAGTGACAGAACAAGATACTAAGAATATGGTTGAAATGCGCAATTTAATTGAGAAGACAACGGATAATGGCACTACTGTTCTGGGTGCAACCAAGAAAGACCAGGAAGGTGTTGCTTGGGCGTCACTTTGGCAAGGCCCGCAGCACGTCTACTTTGGTCACGATGCCAAACGCAAACTGCAAGAGTACCCATTCGCCACCGGTCTCGATACTGGCGCCGTCTATGGCAATCAACTCACAGGCATTTTTGTAAAGGGACCACGGAAAGGAGTCTATGTCACTGTGAGATCGATTAACACCTGGAAGGATCCTTTTCAAGACAAACATTGAAATTGCTTGAACGCTTCACTAATGATTGTCTTATGATTTGCCTTCTAATAAACCATATACATTGCAATTCTTAAATATATATTATACTTATTACTATATATAATTTTTTTAACATAAATTTGTATGTTTTAATTTATTTTTTGTAGATATGGATTTTATTAATTTTTTCCCACTACCGAATCCTAGCAACATCTATGGTTTAGCTCGTTTAGATGGTGAGCGAAACCGTATTCTTGTTGCTACACTTGAAAAACAAATATTTTGCATTGAATACTCTGATTCCAAAATGCTTTGTAACGAGATTCATTTTGCTTACATACCAAGTGAGTTTTATCAAATCAAAGTAAAATCAATAAACATAATCATTTGTTATTGACAGATGATGCCGATATTATTTCCATTGATGCATTTGCTCGTTCTCCAAGCAACAATGATCTGGTTGTTGGCATAACATTCTTTAAAAACAATAAAGATCCAGATCTCAACGACACTCGCAAGAATGTTGGTTTTGTCGGCAACAAAAGTTCAACGAGTTCCGAGCGCAGTCAACCATTGAATCACTACTATTTCAATATATACTCGAGTAGTGAACGATTCGCTTCTTCGACAAATCGTTTGGATTTGAATCAACTTGCTCGTATGTTTCAATTTACTGATTTTATATTTTAAAAATTGTTAACTTCTATACATAGAGGATTGTCAAACATTTGAGCTCGATTTTGTGCCCTATCATCTCTACCACACAAAGTAAGTTCTTCAGTAAGATTTTCACTGATGATGCTAAGTATGTGATTGCTCAACAGAATAATCAATGAGGAAAAGTGTCCAGAGAACATTTGGCTTCTTTCGGGAAGCTCAGTGGCGGTTTTTCGTGAAGATAAAAAACAACATACTTGCTTCATTAAAGAGAAGATCGATGTTAACTTTCCAGAGTTGACAAGCTTCAAAAGTATCGTCCTGTGGATCGATATTTTAAATATGGGTAGCATGAAAGAGCGACGCCGTCTCACCGCAGTTGGCTGTGAAGATGGATCGGTCGAGTTATTTCTCGTGGAATTCGGAGATATTCTCAAACCTGATGATTCCATCAAACTCGAGGATCCCTTGAAACCCAAAATAATCAAGTCTTGGAAGAATCACTTTGATGGACCAGTCATATCAGTGAGATTTTTCCAAGGTACCAATGATTCAATATAATATCATCTAATTTATACATTTAAAATGGTACGTTCCTTTAGATTACTGTAGCGAGTTGCTCGACGCCAAAATGGATAAATGCTGGAAAGAAGAAATAGATACTGCTCAAGATTTAGTAGTTAACCTGCTGGTTGTTAACTCATTTCAAAATCCAATTGTTTTCCGTAATGTCAACACTGATGGCTTGCTATTTCACAAATTGTTGCCAACTGGTGGCAAAACCGATATATTTATCACTAGCTTCATCGATGATTTCAATTTTGATGGATTTAATGAGATTTTATTGGGCACTTATGGAAAGGTAAAATAATTAATGATCAAATGCTTAATTTTAAACTAAAATTGTGGCCTACAGGAAATGATAACATACAAATTCGATTCGGAAAGAAAAGAATACACCATAGAAGACTGCAAAGAGTTGCAAAACCCACTGCAAAGTCTCGCTTATCTTGATTTAACGGGCGATGGAATCAACGAATTGGTTGTGGTCACAAGCAAAGGAGTCGCGATTTATCGCCATTCAATGGATCATATCATAAAAACTTTGAGTGAGAAAATCAATAAAGTGCTAAGTAGTTAAAAATAATCAATATAAAATAAAAAATATATGTGGGACCACATTTGATGTAAGATTCAAGCTACATTACTTCAAGCGGTATAGCATCTTGCGCTGCATTCTTGGCTGCAACTCTCCCTTACGTATCATGCAATAAATGACCTTAGATATAACCTGTTGGCTATAGTTCTGTTTGACCAAATCTTGTACAATGCTGAACTCGGAAATCTGCGTTCCCACCGGGAATCGACGTTTAATTTGCTTCTCGATGCGAATCATCTTCTGGTGTTCCTCCTCGGAAGTAAAGCCTTCCGCGCCAGATAGGTCGCCAGACATAGCTGCAGCTAAGGTGGACACCTTAAACAGACGAATAGCTTCATCTACGTGAGCATCTGTAACAAAAGGTTGCAATTGCATCTTGGCTAAGCTCTCCGAGATGCGAATTATGGCTTCCAGCTGACGTATGGTTATCGGAATGGGAGATTTCTTCTGCGTTTCTTGCTCTTGTTCTCGATTTCCATTTCTCATTACTACGTACTGCCGTTTAAGCTTATCTGCCGCACCAGGTGATAAACGAGGTCCGCATTTGCTACAATTTATCAAACCATGTTATAAACTGACTACTGATAGCTTGAAATACTTACGATCGACAGTAAGCAATGTATTTCTTAAGTAGCGTCAAACTTAACTCGCCACTAGCCGAACTCTCTACCGTCTTTTGAGCATTCATGTGGACATCTAAGACGTGGTCTGCAATGGTCACATCACGTCGCTCGTTGTGTTCATCCTTCACAATAAAGATCATATCGAACCGAGATAAAATTGTTGGCATAAAATCAATGTTTTGATCTGCTTTGGTGTCATCCCACCGACCAAAAACACTATTGGCAGCTGCCAAAACAGCACATCTAGTTTTAAAAAATAGGTTTTAAAGTTAACCAGTTTAAAACAGGAAGAATATTACCTTGAATTCAGAGTTGTTGTAATACCAGCCTTGGCGATAGAGATCGTTTGTTGTTCCATCGCTTCGTGAATAGCAACTCGGTCGTCCTCTCGCATTTTGTCAAACTCGTCAATGCAGACAACTCCACCATCAGCCAAAACCATAGCACCACCTTCCATGACAAAGTTACGTGATGCAGGATCGCGAATAACGGAAGCCGTTAAACCCGCCGCGCTGCTTCCTTTTCCAGAGGTATAAACGCCAATTGGAGACACATTCTCGACGAACTTGAGCAGTTGACTCTTAGCAGTTCCAGGGTCTCCAAGAAGCAATATGTTAATATCGCCACGTCGAGTTAATCCATCCGGCAAACGTTTCCTTGATCCACCAAACAGCAAGCAAGCAGCGGCTTTTTTAACATCGTTAAAGCCGTAAATAGATGGAGCAATCGAATTGGCAATTCGTTCGTAAATGTTAGGAGAACTTGCCAAGTGACGAAATATCTGCTCGTCGTCTGGTGTATAGGGAATGCTTCCTGCGCGACCTGGACCTTCGGTTTCAACAAAAAGACCAAGAACTCTCAAATAAGGAGCTCTAAGACCTTTAAACACAATAAAAACAAAAATATATAATTAATTAACAATCAAACAAAACAAAATGGCATGTACCAATATTAGCTCTTGAATCGGTGTTATTAGTAGGCTTGGCATATTTCTTGATGGAGTATATTCCAAGAACAGTAGTGCGATTACCGGGAACAACCTTGTCACATAGATAGCGATCGCAAAACAGTTGCAAGTGTCTTGGCATTTCACCGTGTGGCACTGACTCTGGTGTTTCTTGAAGCTTCAGAATTTGATAATCAACACATTCACACTTGTCAGGAATAATAAAATAAGGGTCGAGTGGACATTTGTTCAAACGACCTGTCTGGTCAGTGCTACATTTACGAGGCAACAAATAGCCTTCTAAGCCAGCGTTTAAGTTCACATCTTTGATAGTTTCTTGACAGCCACGACATTGTAACGAGATTTTAGTTGCTTTTGATCGAATATTAGATGCAGAAATAATAATTCCAGGGATCTTGACCAACTTTGAGATCATATCAGACTTTACCTCTCTCAATGATGTAGGATTCGCATCGGATGACAGAATAACCTAAAAGTTGAAATAAATTATATTTTATATAAAATAATTTTACTAAGTAATAAAATTACATACCTGCATAGGCTTTACAATGCCTTCATCCAATCGTGGTTTGGTAATTTCATCGGTCAATTCGGTAGTAGCAGTTTCGAATAATTTCAAGTATTGAATAGGAAATTTATGAAACTTGTCAGCCAAGTCTTCATCAAAGTTAGTCAAATCATTCAAAGAGATCTCAATCCAATACTGCTCAATATTGTAATGTTCCTTGATTTGGTTGCGGTACTTGTACTGAAAATCGCCCGAGTGGAATTGTCGAAGAAACTCTTTAAAACGACGAATAATACTCGTCGAATTGATCGATACTCCATTGGCAACATTGTCATCTTCGGTGATGATGTTGTCACTGAAGTAGACACCAAGATCGTCGAATCCAGCCATGGCTAGGATAGTTGAGACGAGTTGCGAGAGTTAAAGTGCACCCGAGTTAAAGGGACGAGACAGACAAAGCCACAGCGCACCCTGACACACACACACAATAGGCACGATTTGGCGCGAAACGCCACTTTCATGGAAGGCCTCTTCACCTGGACATACACGTCACGTACCACGCGTTCATACACTTCTAGTACTTGTCTAGATCTCTCTATTGATATATGTAATACATATTATGTATACAGTCACTTTTCCCAAGAGAAAACTGTTAATTTAGTATAAACAGAAACATAAATTATTGACAAGTTTACTTTTATTTTTAACAATGCCATGTTCTTGTCATCACTTCTTTTTATTATGAAAAATAACAAAATTGTCACTTTGCGTTATGTTCTAGTCAAGCTACAGTAAACCCTCAAACTCATGCGATTTAACAACAATGTCTGTAACAGTAACTGTATATAATGAAACAGAAAGTGGTCCTGCCTTTGTGCTTGCTTGGTTTTTCGAATTTAGAACTTTCACTGTACCTTAACGACAATGACCACTGACTTTTCATTAGTTTGAGGGCAGACTGTATAGTATTTTGTAGTAAATAAACAACCATAATTTTTTGAAAATTGCAGCGCCATCTAGCGATGAAGAATGAGGTTTCGAATATAGAGGTTTTGGATAATGGGAGTTTCGAATATTGAGGTTACGAATAGTGGGGGTTTCAGATATGAGAGATTTCGGATATGAGCTGTTCGAATTTAATGAACTTTACTAATCCTTTACACCCTTGTTCTCTCTCTCCTTCTAGATTATAGTAGGCATCATCTTCATTGCACTAGGTCGTCTGAACATAAACTTCACCACCGACCGACGCAAGGCAGACATGATGAACAATGCTTCGGTGATATTGATCTTTCTGGTCACCGTAGTGAATGTTCTCATCACCGCCTTTGGTCCCAGTGAAACCATAGTCTCCTCATCTTTGGCTGGTTCCCCAGGTCATCATCACACCGCCAGCAAGCTAACCTCGTGGACCAACTTTTATCCCGGTTCGGAACAACTCTCACCGGGCAACTGAAATCACCCATCTTGAATAACCAAACATTATCATCATTTATATATATATTATATTATTTTACATATTAATATAATAATCGTAACCTATTTTTTGTCCATAAAATGTCCAACTCATCATTGTTATTATTTCATGTTTTAAGGTCTTTGATATTATTGCACGCCATATTTTATTGTATCATTAAAACACTATATATTAATGTAAAATCTTTATTCTAACACACGGCATTGTTTTTTTAGTAAAAATCATACTTCCCAGAAAAAGTTAATCTCGCATATATAAAGCATATTTTACAATTAAATATATGCTGGTAAGAAGTTATTAAAAGTTAGTAAGAAGTTATGAAATAAGAAAAAGTTGGTAAGGTTTTAATTTAAAAATTTAAGAAATTATTTTTCTTTCTCGTGTACGATAACATATATGTTCTAGATTAAAATTATGACTAATTTATTATTACTGCTATTTTTTACTACAAGATAAGTCATTTCTGGTTGTTCAGTGTATCGATTGACACCTGAATAACTGTCAGACTATGAGATTAGTCACTTCTGACTGGTCAATGTCGCGATAAGCATCGAAAATAGGTTAAAGTCAAGAAATAGCAAGTCTTACAAGTAAACCAAACAAACCTGTAACATTAAGTTTGAAATAATTCATATCCTGAACTACTTTTTATATCAGTA
>WURS02448211.1:0-32228 GCA_011762765.2 Rhinocypha anisoptera
GATTCCAGTCTACCCTCCGACCTCTTCCCCTCCTTGTCCTTCCCCTGTAAATCAGGGTATAAAGGACAGTTAACAGAGGAAGTGGAGATGGAGTGACCGAGGTCCTGTGGCCGCCAAGGAAGGATAGGAAGTGAGTGGTCAAGGCTATATCAGGGGGTAAATGGGGGAAGGGAGAGGCCGGGAGGGCACAGACGGGTCCCTTCGAGGGAGAAAGAGAGAGAGAGAGATGGAGGGAGAAAGAGGGAGAGAGAGAGATAAAGCAAGGAACGACAAAGGGAGGAAGGGGGAAGGACATATGGCCCTGCCGCTGCATCCGTGTCCCGTCTTCTACATTCATGTGGGAATCGGGTCAGATGTGATATGCAAATTTCGGCACGGAGAATTGAAACTCCTGCCTTGCGGTGGAGAGCCTTCATTCTAAATTCCCTCCCTCCCACGAGAGTATGACGTTAAGGAAAGAGCGCAAAGTTATCTCTCTCCTGGCAGTTCGAATGTCATTCGGATGTTTACGTGATCTATTGCGTGTTCATACAAGTCTTATAATGGCTTTTCTCTAGGGCATAATGGATTTTAGACCTTTTTTATGACTTCTATCATTCCCGCACTTAAAATGTTTACCTCAAGATATTTATACATTGTAGACCACCGATATTTCCTGGTTAAATGAATGAATTACAGTGGAAATTGTTAGATTAGTAGTTATCAAAAGAAGTAAATACTAATACGAAACAAAACACAATGCTTTTTCATAACCATTTTCATAATCCTTGTAATAAGTTTAAATTTGAGATTCCATCTATACTGGAAGATTTGAATATTATTAAACCTATCACCGAGGGAAAAATTAAAGGCAGGTGAAAGCAGAAGAAGAAATGCCATCAATGGAGAAAATAAAATAAGTTCATTTTTCTCAGGTACAAATTATAATAAAAAGATCTCAAGTGACCAAGATACTTATTTTGTCATATTTTTAATTTTAATATTCTATTTCATAGGTTCCTAGAAGAGCTGTCAGGGTAATTACCAAGTGTAGATATTTTGAAGTGTTTTAGCCAACTAAAACTACGTGCCAGAAACTGATGAACCACACATCCTCTTTAATGTGACATTTTTCGACATGGAGGGTACAAAAATATAAAAACTTTCTTTCGTGTTTCGTTCTTGATGATTTTTAAGCTTCGTATGAAGCCTTAAAATAATACAACACAAAAATCAATTAATTCTTTTTAATGATTGCATTAATGAGAGATCAGAAAAAAACTCCTGAAATGTGTTCCGTGTAAACATGTGTCACTGCAGTAACTTTTTTTAATTCTTCAATACTTTATTTAAAAAGGAAGATTTTCATTTGTCACACGAACATGTGTAATCCTTGTGAGACTGTCATTACCGCAAATAAATGTCAATATTGAGTTAGGTGTGTCTTCAAAAACTTTCTGATATTTCCGAATGAAACAGTCATTCAAATTAGCTATCAAGCATAAAATATTCAAGATTCAATTATCTATCAAACTGTATAACAAAAATCCTCAATTCCCGGTTCTACTCGTTTACGAAATAATAAGCGAAATAAAATAAAGAAATTGAAATAATTATGACATAAAATTTCATGAAAAAATACGTTAGGGTCAGTAAAAAAAAAACCCTTAGACCTAGTAGCGCTTATCACAGATTAGAAGACAGCGATTCGAGGATAGGAGAATATGAGGAGTAAAGAGGGGTGTGTGACACAGACGGAATCGGTGGTTTCGGCTCCCTTTGCTCCACCTTCCCCCCCAAAAGACAGCATGTGACAGCGGAAAGGACCCTCGCCTCCTTCCTGGAGTTACGTGACACTCAATGCTTGCATGCATTTTGTTTGTCGTATAGAAAGTGCTGACAGATTGAGGTCAGATTCCCTTCTCCCAAGAGCACCTTAAACATCATAAAAATCCATTGAAGAAGAAAATTTTGGGACTTAAGAAACAAGTAACTTATTTACGCCAGCCGGTAACAAATTTCTCATCATTCTGATAGGCTGTCCTGAAGATAATTTTTTACGTAATACTTACCCTCCGATCGATTCGGTAAAGTGAAGACGACGGGCCCAAAATTGACTCTGATCACACCGGTATTGAGTTATTTATCGTAGAAATAGAAAAGAAAAGGAAAATGAGTTGAAAGAACAGCGTCTCAGTCCCGATAACTTAATTTTCGATGAATTCCTCTTCTAGGGTAAAAAAACAGGATGAGTTTCTTGTTCATAACAATAAATGGGTCATTGAAGAAGTTATCATAACATCGTAAAGCCATCTATGATAGTTCTTCGACATGATCGCTATTGATGGTACAGATAAAGACGAAACTAATTACGTGTAGATAGTGTTTCGCATGACGCGTTACGTTAATAAATTAGGTGTTATTAGACGGTTCACATATCCATAAAAACGTGTAACGTTCAGCCGTAACATCTTCAATTTGTGGCTCTTAAAGCGATATTTTTTTTTAAACTTCATGAAATAATCGTAAAATTTGTGGAAAGGAAGTTTAATTATCATTTCTTATGGATTTCACTGTGAATAAAAAATAAACCTCTGGGAAATCCTAATCAGTAATCCAATGTAATCTCATCTTCAACCTAGCTGCATAAAATAGAATAATCGTAGTTATATGTTCTCGTCGAATATTTTCAGTTTTACTAGAGCAAAGAGGCTCTATAAAAATTCTTTGCCGTAACAACACGAGTAACTCAACTTTACGAAAGCACTATTTTCTACATACTCAGAATTATATTTTTTTCTCTCCGTCCTGTCACAAAATCCGAAACGTCCCTCGAGTTGATGAAAACTTGCATTCTTTATTCCCAGAAGGGAGCGGTGGGTTAAAATTATCACGAGGTCATCTCCCGTCGCTTAGCGCGACCCATCTCCAAGGCCCTCTCCGAAAACGATGTTCTCTCTCCACCCCTGAAAATGATAATCAACGCCTAAATTAAGAAAAACATTTTTACACGAAGATTCCCTCGCTCGAAAATAAGCAGGAGATGGAGAGCCACGAAAAGGAGCAAATGAAAAATATACAACCCGCTCATACTGTATCTGGGAGGCGTGGTAGACCTCTCCGTGGGAGGCTCCCCACCCACACGTCCTTCCCACGACCTCCTTCTCGAAGCCCCTCCCTCTCCCCCTACCGCCCCTCGATACAGATATTCCGGCTTGGCTGTTTCCAATTCACCCACCGACAACCTCTTTCACTCCTCCCCCGCATTTTTTCCATCGAAGCCGAAGATTCTTCCACGGCCCACTTCCGTCCCTCCCTCCCTCCCAAGCCCAAATCCCCTCCCCCTCCAAGATAACGTTCTCCAATCGCTCTCTCCAATCCCCTTTCGTTTTCCTCGAGTCGTCATTCCTATCGCTTCGCTTACCCCTTCCCTCCTCCTGCACCATTACACGTCCGCCATCTTTGTTCGTCTCCCTAAAGAACCAACTTGTAAGAAAAATATTCATCTTCATTTTCCGTTCTGCGGACACCGATAAAAGGCATTTGTGTACATCGAGGTAGGAAAACACCATTGGAAAATGTGGTGGAATTCAATAGAAAGTCTAAATCTTAGCTAAGAATACAAGCAACCAACAATCGGACGGAGGTAGTTGCGACTTACAAACGATTCATTGCTACGTGTTGAGCAAAACAAGGAGGTAGAATGATAGGTTCATCTTGCCGTTAGAAAGATAAAATGTAAAATTTATTTAATAAATTATAATATTCATTGATTCATTTTTATGTCAGTTACTAAGAAATAAAGTTAGTTGTAGTTCTCCGGGGGTTATTAAATTAGTTGCTAAGTTGCCAGCCTCGGTATCGTCTACCATCCGGAGGTCGAAGGATTCGAATCCCGTCGTGGTGAATTTTTCGTTTTCCACTTAGGGCATGGATAGTGTATTTCGTTCATGTTACAATAATATTGTTATAATGTTCACTTGCCGCTTACTGCTGGGTGTGGGCAACGGTAATATTTAAACTTAAACAACTTTGGCATCAGCAAACCTAAAATTTACATGGAACCGTGTTTTTACAGCTTTTTCGTAACAGTATGTTTTTCCTGCCCCCTCATAACAGCTATTTCTAGTTTAAGGGGAGAAATTAAAAAAATACTGAAGTTCTTCAATGGTCTTATTAAATTACACTACCAGCAATTGCACTATTACATCTTTGTTTTAAAGCCAGTTTGGCGATTTCCGGATAAGAATTGTTCATATATGACATATATTTATATGACAACCCATTGATTACCAGGGCTTGAGTTTTTATAACTCTCATTTGAATTTATCTCTATGATTCCTTCGGAATAGTAAACACAATTACGGAAAATATATTGTATTTTATCGAAAAAACTCACAGCACGACGTTTATCTCCTAGGTAGTAAACGAATTCTCTACGCTAGGATTATTCGTGGAGATAATTAGCTACCACATTAACCCAGTGGATTCCACAATTGATACAACAAAACCAACCACACAGTTTCATAACAACTCTAAATATAACCTCAATTTTATATTTTAAACAGCTGTTCGGCTATAATTTCTCATGTGTCGGATAAGTAAAGTACATATTTTGTAAGTTGCTTTTGGACACTACCACGTCACTTCCACGTTAAACAGTAAGTTACATGTCACAAAAAACAGCGAAATGAAAGCACGCGATGAGAGGACAGGAATGGGGAGATACGAGAAGGGAGACGTTTCACTTTCGAAGAGACAGTTCACTTTTAAAACTTTTAAAAGGCAGTTATTAGATTTTTAATGCAGTCAAACAAACCAGGACTTGATCCCCCCATTTCTTCCAATGTTTCTAGTAGTATTCGCATACTTGTAGGCCACTATCACCCCTCAAGCACCCGGAGAGGTAATTTTCTCCGAAACTCACTTTATCATTGCCTGGTCACCCAGTATATGACAGATAACCCTGATAAATTCCACTAAAGTTATACAACAACGTTAGGCTATAGCAGGTGTGAGTCTTTCGCAATCTATATTTCATGCATGACCCATACAATAGGGTGACGATTTAATGGCCTTAATGGCGGATTTTCTTTTACGAACTTCCTCGCTGACAATTCAATGATAAGGAACGTCACCGCAAGAGCCAATGTAACATCCCTCATATTAATCGCAGTTTCCTTTACATAGATTTTCCAAAATACATTATCGCAGTATCATTTTCATCTCGGTAGTTTTCCCATTAGCACCGAGAAATTATGTTAAAAGGGTGAAAATTTATTTGTGAGTTGTGGAACATAAGAATAACGTGTAAAAAGGAGAACGGGTTTTTAATATGGCCATCACTATAGTAATATAATGATATATGATAAACTTTTGGTTTACACAGGAATTCCTGTAGAATTGACAAACAGTTTACCATTCATCATTATGAGTACCCATATTCCATAAAGTTGCGCCTGAAACGATTGAATTCACTCTTGTATTATTTCAATGAGTACGGGAAAATTGCTCCCACAAGCCACATGAAATCAGCTCTTGAACTTTTAATTGCTTCCTCCCGAGTTCATGGGGCTAAGAATTCTAGTAGATATGCTGCTACGCTAATTGACACTCTACTAGTGAATTCAACAACTAAGGTTCGATGAAAGCAGAGTGGTAATCGTAATAGGTAGAAATAAAGTTCCAGAAAAACAGCATAGTCTATCCGTAATATTTGCTCGTCATTACATAAATATTTATATAAGCAACGAAATGGCTCAAATATTAAAAACTAAAAAATGATGAATCGATTACCCTTGACTTAAAAAAAACAGATCAAATTTTCTATATTTCAACTCTTAGAATATAAAAATAATAACATGTACCATTCAATTTCAGGACAATATTTCGAACTACAATATGGAATTAAGTCAGGGGACCGAATATGATCAACATTTAATTGACTTATTCATTGAAGAGGTGATATAAATTGGATATATTTATCCAAGAGTAAATCAGACGTAATTGGAATTAAAATATGGGTATGTTCATTCTAAGGCAGAAATATCCATGTTATCATACATTCTGAATATAAAAATTGTTTTCAGCATATTTGACAATTTATAAGTAACAGGAAATACAATCTCCAGAGTCAGATCAAATATTTATTCACCAAAATCCAAAATATTTATACGGACGTATAAACCTGGGGTCCTGCGACTCTCATCAAACGGCATTAATCGTGATATATTATTTTATACAGATAGTTTTATTGCACCTTAATTTAAGCATGTCTTCTTTAATCTTTAATTTCTAAAATGAGTAATTGGAGAGTGAACTAGTCCATCTATTGCCCCTTCTATTGTCTTTTAGCACGAGTTTTAACGAAATTTGTTTCCAGACTCATTGAAAATATACTTTTTCACTTTTATGCTGTAACATTGGAAATTATGATAACATAACAAAACGACATCGAAATATTCATTTAAAAACAACCAATAATCAGTAATTAATAATCAATACAAAACAAAATTTCCTTGAATGGATAAATAACAAAGGATAAACCTTTGAAGTAGCGAGGTGACTATAGTATGAGTTCCAACCTTGTAAAACTTATTTAGTGATTACTACCTTTTGGTATTGCTAGTGGAAATAAAAATATCAACAGAGAAAACCTTCAATTTTATATTTTTGGTGAAACACTCAAGTAATGGACCGAAGAAAAAGTCTCTATCATCAAGAAGCTGATCTGCTAAGTATAACTTCCACGTATTTCTAACAGAAGAAAGTGCTGTAGAGGGAGAAAGTATAAACATTATAAAATTCTCTAATTACCAAACTTAGAGAAGTTAATAAAAAGAGTGAATTTGTTAGTTAAATAATATTTAGTTTTGAAAAATCAAGCTACCATATATTTTTAAGAGATAAATAATTTTTTCTGTAAGTGAAACAATACGCGGAAAATTGCGGCACTCCTCACGTAATGCTCCGATTAGTATATGTTTGGAAGAATTTTTCCATCAGCATGGGTTGCCATGCAAAATATTTCAACTAGAAATAAGTGTCGAGACTCCCCCTTTTATGGCCTATATCATAAAGCTGTGAATAGCTTATGAGTGCGGTAATAAAAATTAAATTGTTCATTTTCAAAAATGATAACCTATAACCTCTAATGCATGAAACTGCTCAAATTATAAGGTCCTTTCTTCTTCATTAAGTAATTGTTTTCACCAAATGAAAGAGACAATTATTATTGGCTTTAGATATTTCATTTTGTTCGTTCTTTTCATTACTTCTCCAATTTCATATCAACATTTCATGTTGCATTGTCATTGTATGTGACATCAAGTTTCTCATGAAAAATACTATCAAATTTTCATTGTACAGCAGATTTACTCGAGATTCCGGCAATTAAAGTCATCATCCCATAATCTTTGGATTAAGGAAATGCAAAAAATTCTTTATGAAATCATATGTGTGATAGTCAAAATTATTAATGAAACTTTATTCCTCATAAAATTATTAAACTAGAACGAGAATTACCAATTTTCAGCTCGTGAAAATAGCAGTTTAAATAAGTTATATCAGTACTCTTCTTTAGTATATCATTTTTAGACGAAGTATATTGTGTGAAATAATTATTTAATTAAGAAGAGAATTCTTCATATTCATTTAGACAACTTGAAACATTTCCTACTTTACATTTAGTTTATTTTACCTTCGTTTGGAGAATGGATACCTCCTATTTAGAGTTTTTTAGAGTTACCTCCTATTTAGAGTTATTTTACACCATTGGTGCCGTTTCTTCCTGTGTTTGTTACCATAAAGTCTACCAAGGAAACATCACCAAGGGAACGTGGTTGTAAGGGTTCTCCTATTACAAATTACGCCTTCGCTCATGACCTCTAACCGCTGGTGGATATTTTGAAAGCGGACGGGTAATAACGACCAAAGCACAGGCTCGTGTTCTTAATAACTGTTTACATGATTTAGGGTGTATAAGATAGCGACTTGAGCTTTGTTTGGCATCATGATACAATCTCGTCTGTTTATCTGCTCTTCGAGGCATCCCTGACACATAATAGTTAGCCAAACCTTCTACATCAGTGCCACGTTTTAGTTGATATTACTAACACATACGAAGTCGACAAAATAGGGCATTAATGGGTCTACGTTTTGATCTAGAAACCATTATTATAAAATGCATCAATAGTACAATTCAAAAAAGAAGTATTGATTACCTTTTTAACTTTCTTAGTTAAAAGACGCCTTATCAGGTCCATAAATATTAGTAATTCACAATTAAATTAAAAGACATAAATACAAATATTTATTATCCCTGCCTATAAAAAATTAAACGCCATAACACTTAGTAAATTCAAAATTTTACTATGCATATATTATCAGAGGAAAAAATTTGTCAAATGTAAATTAATTCAATTGACACCACTAAATTCATAAGATTTATTCTATTATCAAAACCCATTATAAAATATTTACAAGTCATTTTATTACAATACTTGTCAGAGTTTTATATGACCGTAAATACAAAGTGAGAGACTGCTAATATTATTTCTCTTGAGTCTCCGAAAAAATGAAATGATCAAATATTAGCCTTTCATATGCTGAACAATACGTAATTAAGTTATTACTCAGTTGTTCAAAAGTAGCAAGGAATAGTATTTCATACAGGAGAAAGAATTGTGGCAGATTATTATAACACATGCAGTAATAAAAACGCAATTCATTTTGCAAATAAAAATGATTTAAATAGCCATACATAAAAAATGGCAAACCTTAAAAACCAAATAAACATTTAACCAGTCTGAAAAACGTACTTTTCTTTTACACCCTAATTGAGGAAGAATAAAGTTCTCCTCGAACTTGCGGGTGAATACATTTCTTTTTATATAAATTCGGTGATTTAATTCCACTTGTTAGAAGGTTACTAATGATTACCAAATATTTCCGGAAATTTTTAATATAAAATGTAATTCTTAAAGACCTGTGAATTATATTATCAAAACGATACTCATTCAACAAAAATACAAACAAGGAAAGAGTTTTAGTGGTATGAAATAAGTAACTTCTCTCTTAATGAATGTTCGAGGCAAATTTTACTCTTCCTCCGGGCTTTTTCCCATATTCTTTCCGCATCCTTATTTGCGCCGGGAGCCCTCGCTCAAGTGAGACGTAATGAATTCGCTGACGTCGAGCTGTTGGACCAAACGAATTAAATCAAGAAAACACTCTTTCCATTCCATCCCCCTCTTTTAATGAACGTTTCATTGTCTTCATCCATCCCTTTTAGCACCCGCTCTTTCTCTCTCTTCCATTACTTTCATTGCCGCCTCTTCAAAGAGTTAAGCTACGCCACCTTTTAATATCTCGAAGCCGTTTCACTAAATTTTCGTCAGCTTTTCTTTTTTCAACAAATTCCACTACGCCATTTTACGAGAAACCCTTTTACACTTTTACTTCCCCAGATCCACCTTTTGACACTTCCCTTTCAACCACGATAATTCAATAGTGAACCTTCATTTTTCCCATTATCGCGTTAAGATCCCAATAAAGATTACTCCTCCCGAATTTAGTCATACAAGCGAGCCTTCCCTTTTATCTCCTGCTTATGTCCCCACTAATACCCAGTCCAATTTGTCAGCTTTCTCGTCTTCGCCGAAGCCTCCTTCCATCCGTGGTCGTCCCGTTAATCTCTGCGAAGAACTTAACTCGATTTCTTTCACATATTGGTCACCTACGTAATCCATTTTATCCGCGACGGGGAAAAGCGATGGATTTAGATACCATATTTTCATGCTCCACTGATATATTTTGAGTCCGTGTACAATATTACTTTGGCGAAACTTAACTATCCCTTTTTCCCAAAAACACTCTTCATCTAAAATGGTATTCAAAAGACCTTGATCACCTACGTTGCATGATCAAACCCAGCTCTTCCTACACTTTCCTCACTGTTCCCCTGTCCTTCGAACAACCTCTGAAAATAAATCCAGATATATTTCTTTCCTCTAACAGTTCCCTTCGTTCTTTTCGATATATTTCCTTTATATTTACTTGCTTATTCGTTAGCATTTTGTATTTTGTTTTTATATTTTCTTCTACTTCAAATGGAATGAAATAATCTGGATTATATGTGTGTGTAACTTGTCCCAGCGTGATTAAGAAATTAATATATCTAATGGTAAGGTTATGTGGCCAGTAAGGCTATATTAAGTTAAAAATAACTAACCTCAATAAGTGTACATCTACTCAAAAGAGAGATGAGCTACTACTGAAGTTTCTATAACAAATTGAGAAAATAAATAGCCCTAGGACCTAAGATTAAATGCCAAAACGTTAAAACTTATGAAATCCAGAAATCTAATTACAATTACTTATGGGTTATTCCTATCTCCATTTATAAGAACACAATTTTTCCCCCAAATAACGACAGAGATAATTTTCTAAACATTTTGGAATTCTTTCATCTTGAAGTCCAGGAGGACAAAAACACAAATATGGTCCAACGGCCAACCGCGGTAGCGGAAGATAAAAATTAACTGTGAAATTGCTGCCATTTGTCCTCCTGTCATTCAAATGATGCGGTATTTGCCCATAGTCGATTCAAGATTAAATTTAAAAGCTCAGGAACTACAATTCTAAACGTTAGAAAACTAGCCAGAAACTACACCAACCCAAATTACTATCCTTCCTTTCGTATCCATGTATTTCCTTCTGGTCTGCAGAGCCTGATACTAGTGCTGATCAGGTTAGAAACAACACCAAAAAGTTGACAATTTAACAGACAGTAGACAAAACTTTTTCCGATACGCACGAAAATCACCATGAAACATAAGCCACCAATGTTTACCCCAATAGTAGGATCTCCACGAAATCTACGGCGTTGATAAATATATAGTACATTTCATTTGCCCCATTTGTTTATAAGTCGATCGCTTTCTGAATGGAAAGTTTTTATAAATAATTTAAGTCTCCATCCAATAGCACCAAGTGACCCAAAATCATTGTTCAAATTACCTCCGGTACTTATGAGTTACAGAATGAGCTGTGGTAAAGGAGGGTCGGTGCCGCACGATAAAAGCTCACGACTGCTGTTCACGACAAAGACTTGGGTCGCTCTCGCAAACCTACTTCATTCCCTCTGGGATTTCTAATCTCGCCATTTTCTTTCCTCTCTCCCTCCCTTCTCTCCTCCCCTTCTCACACAACCTTCTCTTATCCTCCTTCTTCCTTCAAAACCCTTGTCTAATCCCTCTCCCCCACCAACCACTACCATTCCTCCGTCGTGGCTTACTCCATTCCGCCTAATTCCTTCGTGGCTCTCTCTCTCTACCCCACAGAATTGTTAATCTCCAACTTCTCGGTAGGAGGGCAGGAGGGACAGAGAGAGAGAGAGAGAGAGGGAAGGAGGCTTAGTTCGCTTTCCTTTTCAATTCACAGGGCCCACCTTGCGCACTCAATGATCCCGCTCCTTTGTTATTGGCTCCTTTTTTCAACAGATAAAAAAATAACGTTTATTTTTTCTTTGTCATTCACTCCTTTCTTATACTTTCCCTCCTCAACCATCTCTCCCCCTCCTACTTTAAAAAGCACTCATCTCCCAGCTTTTACCCCTCCACCTCTCGTCCTCATCCTCCTCGCCGTCGTCTCCGGCGTCCAACTAACCCCTCTTGCCGCTAACCTGCCTCTTCCACCTTCCGTTCCTCCGATAATGACTCCCTCTCTTCCTCCCATGTCCTTTCTCTCGGTGAAGATGGCGTTCTTTTCCCAACTCTCGCACTTCTCCACCTCTTGCCCCATCCCCCACGACCTATCTCTCCCAATCTTTCCCCTCCCCTAGTCCTCCATACTTTTCTTCTTTCTTCCTTCCTTCCCTTTGTTCTCCCCCTATCCCCTCACGCAAGGCGTTTTTCCACCCGTTTACCCCCTTCAGCCGAGCCCGAACAGACAATTCATCAGTCGACAACGCTCCACCCCCCATTCCCCGGACCTCTTGAACGTGCCCTCACCTCCTCGCCTCTCTCCTCCACTCCCATTTGTATCTGCATTACCTCTCCTTTCGTCTTCATTCCCCGCTTCTTGTCTACGCGGCCAGCCGACCTTTTCTTGGGTCCCCCATCGATGAAGTTTTTTTCCTTCACTCCTAGAAACTCAGCCGCGACAGTCGGGTCCATTGCGATAGATGATAAATTAATGAAATTTCATAAAGTACGAGTACATTCGTGTGAAACGGCACAACGCTTCTGATAATGAATCTAATCAATAAGTGAGCAAACATCTAAACGAGTCATGGGATTCTAGATGACGTGCCCAGTTTTCCCCGTGGTTAAATATCTCCAGCGGGAGGATTGGGAAGTCGGCTATTATATTTGTGCTTTGAATTTTATTATGAAACAATGACCTCTATAATTTTCAGGGTTGCAATAAATTCAGCCTTTTGAGAAACTAAAGTTCAAATATTACGAAACCGTAGCCGAATCCTTCAATTAATAAATTCTATTCAGGAGAATGTCTGCTATATATTAAGTAACTTTGGGCACCAATCTAGTTACTTATCGGCGTAAAAAGTTATGATTACTCTTCCTTCATCTTCATTGCATCAATGTTACATTTTATGTTCCCTTTATTTCTTGCTTTAACTTCGCATCGAGAAAAGTTCCATTGCCATGCGTCGATACCCAACCATAGCCATCTTCTGTATTTAGCAATCTAGCGCATGAGCGGATTCCTTTCATACCTCTTTGAAACGACCCAGTGAATAAGAGAACTTCCATTCAGTTTCACCAAAACCTTCTTCGCTCCCCTACAAACACATTGTACACTACTGATACAAACAAAAACTTAATATCATTACGAATCCTCTTCAAAGCGCCCCCGCATTTATTTTTGTCTTCCACTAAAAGCTAATGGTTCTCAATTGATTCTCCCTGGGGAGGGATCGCAGCGTACGTCCCTGGGGATGCTAAGAAGTCGTCGTCGATGGGGCGTCTCGATATGCGGTCTCCCCCTCGCAGAGCGAGCGGCAAAACTCCCCTCCCCCCCCATCTTCCCGGAACGTTCGCCCTCGTCTAGTTTTCTCACTCCGCTCACGTCCTTTCTCCCTTCCCTTCCTAAATTTCAGTCGCTCTAATTTCAAACTTTTAGTCCCGTCCCTAACTTTCACTGAGAACGTTCCTAACAGTTCCACAATTAGATTTCTCTTCTCCTCTCTCTTCACATCATCGCCACCACGCTCTTCTCGTATGTGTTCTTTTATCCGGCGTTTATAAAAATAAAACAAGTCCCGTTAGGATTTAGTTTACGACTCCCAGTGCGTAATTTTGCGGAGAGATTGTCTATCGGGATAGGGAAGAATGTATCTAAATCGGGTTAAATAAGGTTCCACATCTGGTTGTAAAAATTGAACATTTGGACATTTTCACTGTAGCGTCTGCAGATTTTAAATTCACCTACACATAAAAATACAGCTACTCTACTAATTCCCCTATTACGGAGAGGACATTCTATGGGGACGACTTTCTTGGAACGCTCGTCATAAATTGTTTGGTTTTTCTCTCGAAAATAAAGGTTTCAATTGGTTTTTACCATAAGGTAGAAATCCAAAACCAAAGTAGCAACATTCTTTGCATGGCCTATTCAAATCGCCGAAAAAGTGTTAATTTTGACAATTAATGTCAAATTTGTAAAAATACAAGTAGATCGGAGGAGGCATTCGTTTTAATGGCGTGGATACATAAGCGCTTCTATCAGTGAAGCGAACTAAATATTTAGAACGAATTACATGTCGTGATCATTAATGTTTATCAAAATGAGCCCTTAGCAGTTATATATAGTCATGTACTCATTATTAATCATAACACAGAATACAAGTCATTCGGTTTCTCATGGGGCTGTAAACTGTTAGTCACGCGAATCACCAAGGCAGTGTCAATAAGTGGGGGAATGTGCAGACGAGAAGAGCTCTGCACGATGTAGAAAGTACATACCGATACTGGAATAATTTTGCTTGTGATGATGATGAAGGGAAAACCTACCGGTTAAGGTAAGTTTTTGATGAAAATCACATTATAACTACCTAATTTTGTTTATACTGAAGTGATTCCAGACTAATATCTTTATAAATCCTTAGCGTGGACCGGCAAAAAGGCAGACTTACGGAATAAACTTACCAGAAGAAGAGGGAAACTAATATGACACAATGAAGTATGAAAGTTTAGTGAAAAACATATTGTAAGGGACAGTTGAAGTGAAGAACTCTAGAGGAGGACCAAAGATAGCCTTTGACAAACAGTTAATGAAGAATGTTAAAGTTAGGAGCTACGAAGAGGCTGGTTAGCTGGAGAGAGCTGCGATAAATCAATCTTCGGACTGCAAATGTAGGATGTCGACCGATAAAGAAGGCTGAGCACCGTGCCTCCTTTAATTGATAAGCAATAGAGAAGAATCGATGAAGTACTACGAATATCCATCGAAAGAGAACCTTACAATAAGAATGTAAGTACAACAAGAGGGAAACCAATAGGACAGATGCTGAGGCATGACAGTTGGCGAGAAACTAATTGGAAAAGACTTGAGGAAAAGAAATCTAGAGATAGGCCAAGGATGATGTTTGAGGTAAAATAATAGATAATGTTTGAGTTAGGAACTACAAGGCTGTTAAGAGGTTGGCTTGGGAAATCTATTGCCAACCAATCTTCGAATTGGAAACCTGTGACGAGTGCGGACACATGTATACTACCAAGAAAAAAATGTGCGTTCCATAAACAAGGAAACCTTTTGAATAATGTTACGGTGTACACAAATCCATATTTCGCTTCGGCCAGTGCTTCGTGTTTTCTTCCTACATCTGTCGAGGAAATAAAATATTTACAAAACCGTCAACATTTTATAAAATACACATGGAAATAGATTGCATAATCATAGTAAAAAATATTTATTACGAATGGATTCCCTACAATTAACAATATAGTAAATAATTTGCTGTTTATTAATACCAATCTCTAACTGTATGGGACACGTTATACATATCTTTAAGTTTACACTCGGAAATGCTTTCTTCTTGAATTTATGATTATGTTAAGCCAAAGTAAATATTGAATTTATGTACACCTAATAAAAGTGCAGAGACAAATGGGTTAATTGTACAAGGTTTTGATTTTTTTGGCCGCCCGATTGGAAATGGGGTACTTCTGCCTGTTACAATCTTGTAAAGAGACTTATGCATTGAGAACTACCAATCACAGTCAAAAGTTCTTTTGACTGTGCAATTACTACAAACGAAATCCAAACCATGAGTAACGGTAGATACCGAAGAGTGATATTTCTGTTTCAAACATTTTGAGTATAACCTCTTGCTTTTAAACCCAAATCTGAACTGAGAATGGGACATGTACTCATCGAAAAATTTACACCGAGAAAAAACAGTAAGAGGCAACGGTATCACTTCACGTCGCTTTGAAGTCCCGGAGTAATGATGACAGCCATAACCGAAGATGTCTCTTTAAGTTCTACCTCCAGGCCACAATAACCATAAGAACAGCCTCTGTCCCATTTACTTCGCCCCGCCCGCCAACTTCCTCCTACCCCCTTCACCATTTCCCGCGCAACAATTCCTATCTCGGTCCAAAAAAACAATTCTCTCCTCCCCCCCCCCCTCCACACACACACTCCCACCCTTCCCCCGTCGTTTCCTTTTGTCTCCCTCAGTCAGCTCGGCGACACTCGCCCGACAACCACCCACCACCAGTACCCTCAACTCCACGACGCGCCCACACATCTCTCTCTCTCCCCCCCTCCATCAGCCACGTCGCACCAAGTGGGAGGCGACAGCGCACTTTTTCGATTCATCTCCCTTCCACGTCGCCTCCCCCAACTCGACAACTCTTAACCCCCCCCACACACACTCCCGGTCCTGCCAGGGAGGGAAAAAAGTAATAATGTGACGGGGAATACTTTTGTGCCGAAAATGCGACTCTTTTATTTTGTAAAATAAAACGGAACCACTCTCTTATCTTTCGATTGCTCCGAAATGTCTTCGGTCTGCTAGTGCCAGGAGCGTGGGAACGACAGAGAGAGAGTGTGCGTGAGTCAGTGTGGTTGGGACGAAGGGGTCGGTGTGACGTGGGTGAGAGAAAGGGGCTGGGTGTTTGTTGTCGGGATTTTTGCGGCGCCGACGCCGCGTGGGTGCTGGAAGTAGGCGAGGGGGTCGCTGGGAAGGGAGTATCACCGACGCCCCCACCCCCCCGTTCTCTTTCGTTCCCCCGCACCGCTGGGCTTTTCGGGTGGGGAGGGTTGGCGGGAAGTCGTGTCCCACTTCTATTGGCAATGGGGTCGAAGCTCCCTGGGAGCTTACGAATACGTCCCCCCCCCTCCCCCGGTGAGGGTCTCGATTATATCGGTAGGTATGACCCGCAAATTTCATTAAACTCGGTGGGATATTCATCCAGCAAAATGCTTGCGTGACTTCATTTCAAGTTGCAGACATATGCTAACATTCTCAAGGATTATTTTCCAGTTCAAAAGAAAACCTATGCAGCATCAAAGAGCATTGAAGATAACGGGGACTTCCTGTATCAAATGGATGGTTGAATGTATTCTCATTACTACAAATATAAAACATTTTTCTACAGAAATATTTTTGGATTATAATAAGTGTAGAAATAATGTGGATCTGTCTTAATTATTGTTATAATAAAGTCATTGGATAAAATGTAACAATGTTCAAAGTAGAGTATTGAGGCAATACCAATATTCAAGAGTAATTTTTATGAAACAATACCCTATTAACTGAGGCCATATTAATTAAGGCATAATGGTGTAGGATGTTCATCACAAAAATAAAACTAAATTAATATGGCCACGTAATTTGTGAAAAAATAAGGATTATCCAAGTGCTACCCATCAAATTTAATTTAAGAGTAATTTGAACATTTGTCCGTAAACAAGGTTTCATGATATAAATACATGCAATACTTCATGTGACAATAAACAATATTTTTAAATGGGCTCACTCACTACTTTTTCATACATACGTTTAAAAAGACCTTTCACTCCATTTACCTATGAATTCTTAAGTTTGAGCTCACTATACATAGAATCACCAAAGTGCCCAGTCATTAAATGAATTATACGAATCCATATTGCCTTAACCTGAAAACAAAGAAAAAATTTGTATAAATAAACCAAAGGGGAATGGAAACAGCTGATATACCAAAGAACGAGTTAGCCTTAATACCCTTGGATTGGCAGGTATCTAATTATGAGCTGTAAACATCAACCCACAGAACTCCAATAAAAACACAAACAGGCATGTAGAATAACGAAGAATTTAAATAAGAATACACAGGTATGTCCTCTTAAAAACTTACACAAAATAATGACTTCATTTTTGGAACATCACGTACATCAATTATTGTTATTGCTTCATCAAAAATAATTTATTTAAAACATTTGACAGTAAATATTTCATTTATAAACCAAATGTTACATATATGGTGCAACAAAATAAAAAATATCTCAATTTCCCATAATTATTAAATAATATTTTACATTTTGTAAATCTAAAAGGGCTCTCCTTCGGAGGGAAAAAAGCAGTGTATTCAACATATAAATTTGGCAACACATTAAAGCTTTAAGTTACCGTGGCTTCAAGCCAATTAATAAGGAAAAAAGATATAAAGTGTTGACATGAATTTTAATCAATAAATGCTTCATATTCTGTAATCAAAGCTAATAACAATTTTTATATTACAGACTCAAATTCAACATTTTAGTGGAAAATAGTAATGTAGCTAACTTACACATATTTATATATTAATTTACAGATATCACAGGTGACTGTCTTCAGAGGTACTCTTATATAATGAGGTACAAAGTAATATCTGCAAACCCAACTCAGAATCATATTCAGAGCTAGAGCAAACTGCTGATGTTAATTCAATTCATGAATAGACACCAAATGGAATCACAACATTAATACTTCATTGACATGAAACCTTACATGGTAGGCATGTTTGTTACTAGACTGATCAGCCAGTACACATACATACAATCTTCTACCACAGTAACTCCTTAGAATTTTGGTGAGATATAAACATTCCTTAAGCAAGGGAAAAAAGAATTCTTATGTTAGAAAATAAAAAAACCAAGCTTTTATGGGCCACCATGATAATATTAAAATATTTTTGCATAAAATTTTGCCTTTATATATAAATATGTTACCCATTTAATTTTTAGAGAATGCTGCAGAACAATTCTCAAAGCAACACCTTTCCCAAAGTTTATTTTAAGTTTTTTTTTCCAAATCTAAAAGTGTTTGGAAAGAATTTCTCTACAAATGTATGCAAGCAAATACAAATTCAGTCTTTCCACATACCAAAGGCCAAAATGATGGGAGACATGAAACTTACACATATGGCAACTGCATTGTATTTTTAAAAATTGTCTTTAACCAACACAAAGCAGGGGTGATTTAATAGGTATTTCCATTATAAACGATTCTGTATGATGATTTGAAGCACTTGTAATGGTAAAATAGATAATATAAGTATGTATGTTTAAAAAAATTAAGAATTGAAAAAGGTCTATTTTTTATAAGCAATTAAGGATCAAAGTATAAGTATGGGGATAACCTAATCAATATATGAAAATACATAGCAACCAAAACATTAGGCATAACTTCCAACTGATGACATAAAAAGCTGCAATGTAAACATCTGTGTATTATGTTAATAAAAGGACACATCCCTAGGAGCCCAGATTCATGTGGACTCGTAGGGTTCTATGTTAAGTTTATCATAAATCACCAATAAGACACAACAACTTGGAATTAATTTAGCAGTACCATTGTCTAAAACTGATAAGTAAATTGGTAACTCACAAGGAATTCAATAATGGAAACAGAAAATATGCTCTACTTGAACAAGTATACTGCATAATGCATATTCCTTCTCACTCTAGGTCACTCCAAGAAATTAAGCACCACTATAATCCATTATTTCATTAAAATACATCATAAGAACTAATTGGAAACAATAAACTACAAATTTAGCCAAACGAAACTATCCACAAAGGCATTTTAAACTAAGGAACAATAACATGTCAAAAAATATAAAATATTACAATAATAACCAATTATTGAACAGTTATGCCATAGCATTTAACAATCACTATGTATTCCACTGACAATTAGATTTAGACTAGCACTGGAATAAGTATTCCTATTACTTCACACTAACCATGGAGAAATAATACATACAATAAATAAAATTTCCATGAAAACACAGCATGTATAAATCTTTTACATAAATTAGGAAATTTTAAAATAGTTTCAGATGCACTATATTTTTATAGTGGACATTGAAAGAAAATTTTAGTAATTATGAAATCAATTACAGTAACATAAGTAAAAAGTATAAATAACAATGGGTATAAATAAAAATAGAATAAATTGCAATCATGGATGACATTTTTATTCTGCTTCCCAACCTCCGAATCCTCAAGGCCTAAAAATAAATAAGAAAATATCAATAATCTCATAAGTAGGCACAGTAAAAAATATAAGTGCAATTTTTTTATTAATATTTTAATAATAATTTATTCCTATTTATAAATTGTTGTAAATAAAATTCACGATGTTTACATTTTCAAAGTTGGAATATAGGTGCCCCAAAGGAAAAACTGTTCTGAGATTACCATCAGTTACCATTACAAGGGTAAACAGTTTGGCTAGCTACATTGTCATTACACAAATACTCCGTACAGTATGCATTACAATGTGCATTCGTTTTACAGAAAAAGAGAATGAGGAAGATATAAATCATCACATCAGTGGGAAATGACACCAGCTTCTTCAAAAGATATCCAATGTTGGGTTTAGCACGGAGCCATATTTTGATCTTACCCAAACACATACAGATAAGACTGTCACTTGCTAATTAGCTGGATAGAATAATAAACACTTTTGAGGCTATATATAATAACAATTACTCAAAATTTCATTTCTTAACTTTGGGATTTTAACCCCACGCATCAATTATAATTTAATCTTATGTTCAGTGGGCTGTATTGTTTTCTCCATAATTGTTAATTGCACTTAGTAATGAATAAGGACCTTAATGGAAGAAAATACGAGGTGCATTGAAGTTGTAAGGTCTCCAATTTTTTTTTCCCCGGACTGGAAACAGATAAATGAATTGTCTTTGTCCTTGTCTTGCTGTTAAGACTATGAACACTCTTTGTCAGTGCGTGACAGAGATGGCAGCACTGTACGACAGACAGAACCTCTAGCGGCAGCCGTGAGAGTGAGAACTGTATTCGATACTTAAAATGGCGACATTTTCATTACATGACCAGCATGCAATCATTCGTAGTGTGACACCGATTAAAATTCATCGCCAGTTGAAGGAGACGTGATAATGGAGTCAGGGATGTGTCGAAAGTTCATCCATGATGAAAGTGCACTGGTGATGAATTTCAATTGGAAAAAAATTGGAGGCCTTACAACTTTAATGCACCTCATATAGTTGTTTAAATAAGGGAGAGCTACTTTCATCTTTGGATTTCCATCAAGTAAACCCTTAAAAGTGATCTTTTTCTCAGCTATGGGCAAAGGCTGGACATTTGTGAAATATGTTCCTCCCCAACAAAAGATTTAATGTGGTAGCCGTGAGTTAACTATGGTAAATTATTAGAGTGAATCACAAATAATGGAAATGTGTATATTAATAAGTAAAATATTCTTAACACTAATATCAGTTCCAGATTAATTCTGCTGATATGCACTTTCCAGCTGTAATTTTGGTTGGTGAATATTCTTAAGTACCTGATAGAATTTTTTGCTCAATTTTTGAACAGACTGCACAACAATATGTCATGATTGCAATAGGCAAAGGTTTTACTTAAGTCAATAAATAAACCTGCACATTTTTATTAGCATTTAGTCCTTCGTATAGAGCGAAAAAAACTGTAGCAGTGTATTTTTGGTGCATTTACATCGATACTTTTTAGATTTTTTGGGCTTTAATTCTGTAATAATATGTCTAGTTTCATTAGTATCTGTGGGAATTAGAAATATCGGTTGTCATAATTTGCATTGTGGAAACCATCATACAGACCTTTATTCTTTTAAATTTCCATTAGAAGAGAAAGTACATCTCAGTTTCTCTATAACTTGACTAATTTGTTGAATTTATTCGCAATAGCCTGTAATCAACTAATATAGTGCTGTAACCAGTAAATTTATTCTTTTAAAGATATTCTTCTTTTATATATGGGTTAATATACTATCTAATATTCTTACTTGCATTAGACTCCTTTTTTATTTCTACTACATATTACTCTATTAACCAAAGGTTTAATTATCTTACACTTTTTGTTTTCTTCACGAATAAAAATGACAATTTATACCATGCCTAAGTTTGTTTATAAATATTTCAAATGTGGTTTTAATCCTTTCACACCGGAGCCATAAACTGGTATGAAGCCCCTGCATATGTGTGTGCAACAAAATAAAGGAAAAGTGATCAAAATAAAGGTTGTCCGTACTGGGGGGACGATTCTGAACGCCTGATATATTGGTCGTTCTGCACAAAAGGGTTAATGTTTGTTGGCTAATATACAGATCCACTCACCGTGAGATAAATATTCATTTAGATGGTTAAATTCGTAGCTAATTTTTCCTGATTAATTACTGAAGCTATTTCTAAGTCACATACAATTAAATAATGATCAGTTAAACTTAAATCCATTATTTTTCCTATGCATGCAATATTACCTCTACTGAAGAAAACATTATCTATGCATGATTCACTCTATTTGGTGATTCTCGTAGGAGTATTAATAATTTATTCATGTCAAGACTAACCATTTTTCATACTATCTGACTACTACATATCACCACTGTTCATATCACCTATTATTTAAAAAATTTCTTTTATTACATATATCTTATAAGTACATCAACCATAGTTCATATGTACCACAAAAATATATTACCCTATGAGTAAATTGGCATTATTGAATTTCTATCTAATGCAAATAAGTTTCTCATATTACTTTCGCTTTTAGTCAGATACAACTACAATTAAAAGGGAAATAATTACCTTTAAACAATATTTCATTTAATGAATAAAAAAATATTTAAAGATATTATAAATCATCAAATGAAATACCATCCTTTCCAGATTAATAAAAGAGGGAATATATAATTTATATATTTTGGTGATTTTTAAGAAAACTAAAAATGCTCCATTAAACTAAAAATATATCTAATTACTTATTGCTAGGTTATTTAATCCTTAAACTCAGCTCTGACACATTTTGCTAAAGATAGTCTATGGAAAACACAAATAAAATACTCTCTTGATACTAAAAAAAAAAACAAAATTACTTTAATGAAAATGAAAACACTTGATTTTTCCACATGAAAATTTTTTATTATGTACGACCTAGGTTTCGAGTTGAAAAGACATCTTCAGGTCGAAAGTTGAAACCTAGATCGTACATAATAAAAAATTTTCATGTGGAAAAACCAAGTGTTTTCATCTTCATTATGAATCGCTTCCACAAAGTAATGCCTAAAAATACCCAAGGTATTGTGAAGATAGGCTAATTTAAAATTTATCAGCATTCATAACATATATTGTATTATTTTTTGTTTCTAATTGAATATAAAGTGCTAACTTCCTTTGTCAGTCAAACCAAATGAATGCCCATCAATGATCACTCAATATATATCATTTAAATAATTAATAAATATGTATAGAGGCATATCAGTGTTAAAAATTCACACAATAGGGTTACCAGATGCATCTATCTTTTGTAAGAAATGTGTATTGATTTAAGTTCACATGATGGGTAAAAGTACCTATAAAGAATACATTAAAATTTAGAAAATATATTTAATTTATTCCATGACATAAATGTAAATATTACAAAGTTAAATTATATTCATATAATTTAGAAGGTCACTTAATACTTAATGGAAGATAGCAAAGCTTGGTAGGAACAATCAGAATATGCTCTTACGATGGCGATTCTCTAATGGTTATTATTATTAGTATTCATTTGTATGACTATAAGGTTTGGAGTTCACTGACCAATTGTAGTAGCATTTAAAATTATGTCCAATATATTTTTTGGATATGTATGCCTCTGCCCAAATAAGAGAAATTCCCCATTGAAAAAGGTACCACTTCTCTTGTAACTAAAACTAATCAAGAATTTGTGATTCAATATTTTTTAGATCCACAATTAGCAGTCCTCAACTTCAAGGATGGTTTATACTGCTCTTTATTCCAGTATCCTTTTTGGTAACTTTGCCATATATTTTATTTATGGCTAAAATATCTTTACTGTAATCTCACCTTTTGGTTTTTCCTGTTTACCTCTTCTTCTACAGATGTCTTCATTAATCCATTAGACTGCAATATGCCCACAGTAAATTTATCTCTTATTTTCATTATTTTCCATATCCCTTCAACATTACTCTTACATTCATACAGACTTGACACCTGCTCATGGGAGAGTAAATTACCCTACAGTGTATATTTATATCATTTTCTATATTGCTATGATTTTTTTCATACCTTCTTCAAGCTTGCTTTTAATATGAGGTTGTTTTCATTTTAACAGGGAAGGGAGATTACTGAGACAACTTTGACTGAAATAAAGCTATCTCAGAGCCATACAATGGGAGTTATGTCCTATGTTGTGACTTCGGAGACAACAAAAGATTGCATTCCATCTAGGGATGATGTATCTACCTATGGTTATGATAAGAACACACCAAAAGATGATAAGGAATTTATCTCAGAACCTTTGGTTGAAACCTCACCCAGTGATGAGTCTACAGAAGCTATGCAAAATGAAACTCCAATTGGAACACTTTCAGAGGAGGAACTAATGCAACAGATGGAAGAGGTAAGGCTTCATCATATGGAAAGGTGTTTTTAAATAGTTATCAATTGCATGGTTCTTTGTAGAAACTGTCGCTTATTTTTCTGTCTTTGTTTCTTGTACTTTCTTTAATGTTTTGGAAAATATCCTTGTTTCATTGCAAAATATTCTTTATAGCATATTCAATTAGAATTTAATTCATTGAAAGGAAAATCTCTTTTCTTAACATTTGGTGTTTTCTTTGAGCAATTAATTATTTGCTAGTAACATTTTTCTCAGGTTTTTCTTATCATAGTACAAGTAAGCATTATCATAGAAACAAATGTAAATTTTAGCTTAAAATGTATGTACATACATATATAGATTTAATGGAATTAACCTTTGAGTTTATCTACAAATTAAAGTGCATGAAGTAATCTATGGCCAGGTTGCAGTTACTTTGTCCTATGGATAACTGAATGTAAATTTTATATAATATTATATAAAAGACTACTGGGGTGCATGCAGTTGTGACCTGTATTTGATTCTTGAAAATTCATATTTTGTATTAGACAAGCTTAATTTTGTATTTCGTATTTACCAGCTTATATTGTGCATGATCTTATCCCATCAGTTTTACGTAGTAGTGCAGGGTACTATTATATCCACTTTTATAGAATTTTGCATGCTGGCATCATTCCTACAAGTGGACAGGCATAATTATTTAGGACTAAAACAACATCTTTCATGCAAAATATTCAATAATTCATTCGTGAAGGATCGATGTTATCAATTATACAATATGAAACAATCAGCTGTGTTAGGAGAGGGTTAGAGAAAATGGTACCTATATGATAATACTCCTGAAGGAGGCATGTTTGATATGTGTCATATGGACATAAATACCTTTTATATCATGTCCCTTGGTATGTGATAGAAGGATGCTGACTTACGAAAACTGAAGAAATTGAAAGCACAGTCCTCTGTGAGATATGTGATGCTGATGGCATTTGTTGATCATGATTGACAGCTATTGCAGGAGTTTAAAGAGCTTGTGGCTATGGTTTATGCTTATACTATACTCAGGCATCAGATAACTTGCATCAAGCCACAGAAGCAAGTTCTAGTAGGTTGTCTGGTGTCAATATTATTCATGACAGCATGTATCTCTATGTTTTAAGGATATACTGTAACCATTAAAAGGAAATATGGGATGTTCTTGACCACCCACCTAACAATTACAGCCAGTCACTTTATGAATTTTATTTGTCCTTGCGTAGTGGACAAATAAATGAATGGACCCAAATGAGTTTCATATAAAATGGACCCAAATGAGTTTCAGTTGATCTTGCCTATTAGGTATGGTCTTTAAGAACTTGTACTAACAATGCTAATTATTCCTGTAGTGATAATACTTTTTTGTCTATAGAGTATAAATAGGATGAGTCAAAGAGCAAAACCAATGATTTACACAATTCTTTGGTCCATACACTTAAAAATATTCTTTATCTATCCAAAAATCTTGCAAATGTAAGATAAATCAATTTATACAAATACATACCACTGCAATAGGTAACAGAAATTAACGTGTTAGATGATTAAATAAACATATAGTTGTTCCAAATATTTTTTTTGGTGGAGCTAGACTCTTTTTGATCATTTTGAGAAAGTTTTATAGAAGTGCTTGCTGGAGGAATTACAGGTAGTTTTAAAGTGAAGAATTTGTTAAAATCATTTTCTAAGTCAGTGTACTTTGGATAAGTCATACTAATGCTTCAGTTAAATTTGCATTTGGGCATTTTTCCTTTTGACTCTTTGATGATCTCCCAGGATACTTAAGATTTGTTTTTGGAGGAAAGCACCCTATCATTATTATGTTCTTCGTATAAACCACAGCAGAAAAGTGGAATATTTGGTAACTTATCCAGTGTTTATTATTTGCATTGGTTAATCTCTCTTTCAGAACTATAGGAGAAGCAACGTTAAAACAATGCATTAAATGATTGTGAAAGTACTGAAAACTTTTGTTGAATGAGTCTTCAACAAATGTGTACCACCAATTCGTTCACTAAGGCATGGATTGAAATATGTATTGGCTATGATTATAATACACCCTGATATTATTGGTATCTCTATTGTGTGGGGGCGAGTCTACTCTTATCGTTGTCAGTAACGTGATATGATATACTAAAATGAAGTACAGTATTTTTAATATGGTTACCATCAGGATTAGACACAATGCTGTCTCATAGAAATTTGGAGGTTCGAGTTATTCAAGTAAATCCTGGTGTTATGCTAGTGATTAAATTTGTCAATAGCGAGTCAGAAATTGAAGAAATCAAAGATTGATGAGCGTATTTTCCTTTTACTAAGTACTCCACGACTTCGTTCCACAGCGTGAATTAACGTTGTGCACTTAAGCAGCCGACCGTTCTTCGTGACGGTGTTCGTCTTTATTCCTACGGTTCGTCTCGCTTCCGTAGAAAACGGGGGGCAACTCCCCCTTTTGAGCGGCGTGTCTGCATAGGAAGAGGAGAGAAAGTGTAAAAGGGAGCGACGGTAAGGGGAGGGAGAGGGGGATCGAAAAAGAGAAATAAAAAGACTGGAGGTGAGGAACGGAGTCCAACGAGCGAGACACCGGCCCCGTGACCAGGATGGGGCAACGCCCCAAAGCCCTCCCGGGAAATTCACACTTTATGGAGGACCCCATAACCTCCAAAAACGTGCGCTTCAGCGAACGCCCACGGAGATAGTTGAGTGGTTCCCAGAAAGAAAATACACACAAGGTAAACGTCTTCACGCAGAAAGGATTTACGTCTCACCATTGTGCCTTTGAGGGCACTTAATTTATATTTGGGAACTCGTACATTTTGAGAAAGGTATGCATTTTCTCTCGTTGACCCAGACGGGATCATTTATTGTAATACTTAACTGTAATATGCTTTACATTTTTCTTCGTGTTTATTTAGTATCAGATACATCCCTTTTAGGTGTATATCGCGTTTCGTAAAGAATATAATAGAAGGAAAAATGTGAGATAAGGCCCAGCGAGGAAGACCGAGGGACAAATATATAGGGAAAATTATAAGAGACATTAGAAAGGAGAACTGTCAAGGCGTAGGAGAGTTAACATTAGATAGGAAAGGATGGAGGACTGCAGTCAACCAATCCTCGGATTGAAGTACTAATGATGAGGTGTATATAACCATAGAGTAAAGAATACTAGTATTATTTACTTTATGATATAACTTTGTTTGAACATTGAATAGATTTCATTACGAGTTCAACTGCTAACGAAGTGAGAATGACATCTCCACAGGAGACTTCTGTTTTTTTTTGTATTAGAGATTATTCAACTCACATAGAGTAAGTAGATAGATTCAGAAACTTTTAGTGGTCTCGTAAATAGTTCCGTCCAAAAGACAAGCTATCTACGAATGGACGTTAAGGCACAAAGAATCATCAAATTTGTAACATATACTATTGTGTCGAGACCAAATGGCAATAAAATCTCCCGAGAGAAGAATCCTTTTACATTGCCAGACAGGCATTTTGCATTTTTTGAGATAGGCATTTTGCACCGAAAACCATGAGCTCCATCCTCAACGCTAAAACTTCACTGGTGATGCGTCATCTCATTGAAATATATACTAAAGAGCTAATCGATTTGTGACTAATAGAAAATGAATCTACATTCTTAAGCTATTCTGATGAATGAACCCCATGCATCACATAATTAACAGCAGAAAGGAAAATCGGTATATTAATCAAGGAATAAATGTTACCATCTAGTTCATATTTTACTCTAAGAAAGTAAATTGTATTCCATAAATATACTATAAATAAATTAGTTATTCATTCTCATGAGGTAATTAAATTTCAATAATCCTCCACGATAGCACGTAATACAGCGTAAATTAGATTTATGCATTCATTAATCATCACTTGGGTGGGTCCAATGGTCGCAGTTACGTCACTGGTGTGAAGACAGGCAGATGAGCCTCTATGGGCGGTGGGAGGGGAACGCGACCACACCCTCCGCATCGCGAGACCCTCACTCGCCTAGTGTAAACCGATCTTGCAAGCGATTCGTGATAATGCGGAAATGCGGACGCAAGCTACAAACACGAATATCTTCAGGCTTTTTCTGCTCCCATTTTATGCTAATACTCCCGCTTCAATTTGTCCTTTCAAGGATTCGCCATTCACACGTTGAATCTCTTAAAAGTAGGATTCGATATAAAAAATGTTTGACTTTCACCCGTGACTTTCGAATCTTCTCATTTTGTCTCTTAAGATTTACATTGGAGTTCTTAGAAGTTACTCTTTAGACACCAGAAATAGGCACCGGTGTTGCCAAGTTCGTGTGTCGTTGACTTCTTCCAAGTTTGGCTTCCAGCCCAGAAGAATGTGGGTTAATATTTTGACGGTAGTGGTACTGAGGTGCTGCCATGCCGGAGAAGAACGTGGTTTTCATATGTTACTCTAGAGTGACGTTAGTTAACCTTAAGGTGTGAGATCATCTATGTCGTTATGATTGTTTCGTGCCATCGTTGTGATTTTGTTGGCAAGTTCATGTTGGTTTAAAATTTGCCTGTGGTTGAATGATACGTGCACACTTTTCTCACATTCCGCGTTTCGATTCTCATTCAGCACGTATGATCTGCCATTTCGGGTAACAAACTACTGGAAGTCTTGAGGCGAAAATTCCTAAAACTTCCTTCTCGAAAAAGTTGCAGCCTCGTGACATTTTCTTCTCATATAAAAATTTACAGTGTTCCTTTCGACATTATTAACCCGAGTCTAGATGCCCAATGCGACCGCTTTCGGATTTATCAAATGAGACGGACTGGGTGCTCGAAGGAAATCTTCGACGGGGAACCGGTTCCCTAGAAGCACTTTACTCTGGCCTGGTGCACCTTTTGTTTTTGTGGATAAACATACATGGTCACTCCCCTTTTCTCTCTCCCTGGCTTCGGAAGGGGGAAAAAAATGCCCGGTGACATCATTCTCTTAGCGCACCTGCCGCCGCCCCGTTCTTGGATTGGCGCTACCAACTCTTCCCAGTGTTTCCGAGCAGTGGAGGGATTCGCTCCAGCCAGCGGAATGAATTACGTATTCGGCGTCGGCACCAACTTCCCTGGAAGCCCTCTCAGAGAGTTTCACGAATGACAATCGATTTGCTGGAAAATTTGGAAAAGGTTAATCGTATGAAGTTGTGAGCATGGTATTAAAATTCAACGTCTAAGGAAGAATGAATATATCGGTGGGAATAAATTGTTTTAATTTTATTTGTATTCCGATTGTTGTTGAGTAGCCATCTCTGGAGAAATAACCTTCAGTCATCAATTTTTAAAGCCCGTCATCATCATTAATGCATACACCTATGAGAGAAGAAAATAGTACAATACGAGTATTTCACATATTTTTCATTTTCCACCTGGAATGATTTCACAGTTTAAGGACATAAGAAAAATGTTTTTACTTCGATTATGATATAGGATAATACATTGTGAAGTCATTTCCTGTGCCCTATCGTACCCTGCCGTACCCTGTCCCCTCCCTGTAACGTGAAGATAGTCACAACAAGCAGTGAACAAGAAATGCACAAGATCTTCCAAAATCAGCGTGTTAACGTACCCAACAAGTGAATACTTGCTGGATATATAGTATGTGGTATTTTGACATTTATTCCAGAATAACTCCTGGACACTTTCTCGAATATTTAGTGATTGTGTAGCGCCTTTTTCTTCGAGCGCTTTGGCCAATGTGAGTCGCTTTAATTCTTATAAATCCTACATCTTTTATAGATGCAACCAATCATTTTTACTGTGAGGAAATAATAGCTAGTGTTTAGAGAGAGATACCATTGCTCCAGAGGACATTCCAAATCTCTTGGTTCAACAATAATATGTTTGCATTAGATTTTATTTCGTTACATGCTCGTCTGTAAGTTCAAATGACGGGTTTGCTGGACTGAGTGTTATGGCTCGCCAGTTTTGTTATTCGAATTGGAGATATTTTTGGAACGGAAGTAAAATCATCTGGCCATATGTGAGAAGAGAGAAAATGTTCCTGGGAAATGGAAGAGGGAGGTGACATTTACAACCACGGGATACCCTGCACGCCGCCGCCGCCAGGGCCTTTGGTAGTGAGCTAAGTCTACTGCATGCATTCTTATATGTGCACAAGCATAATTATTGCTACTAAAGCAATAATTTTCATGCATTAATTTTAATAGTTAATTATTCTCTTCGTGCTGGTACAATTAGCAATTTTAAGGTAAATTTGAGATGTATGCAAGGATAGCTGTGAAATATATCACCTATTCCAATTTTACACTTCGTGATTGGGATCATCTTCATTATGTTCTCTAATCGTGCGCGAAAAACAGCACTCTCTTATCTTATCATTTACATATCCCCAATGTCTTTTTAATGAATGCTACCTTTTATTTGACATTCCGGATAATTCTCCAGGACAGGAGGTCTTGAGTTAGCGTACCAATGGTAGCTGATGATAAATAGCGGTGATTGCGAGAAATGACTCCTGGACAAGGGCTATCGTTCACCTCCGAATGTTCCAGACGTGAAGGATATTAAAGGCGGAAAGCAGGGCAGAGGCAAATGAAAAATCTGGACGAAATACTACCGCAAAAAATAAGAAAGAAACCATCCTCTGTATCTCGCATGGTAGTTCCGATTCCATCCACACTCTCATTCGTTAAGCACGCCACGGATTTGTCAGTTTCCGTCTGGGACTTATCTCCTCCCTTACAACTTCCAGTTTATCTTTTTTACCCTCTTGTACTAATCCAGATGGAAAACATATGAAGTCTTCTCGTTCAGTCAACTTTCTGGCTTTGCAATCATCTCTCACGTTTAGTATTTAAGAAAATTCTAGGGAAAATCTTTTTAAGTACACACGCGTGAGAATATTACGTCCGATCGATGCTGCAAGGAGTTCTTGGGTATCCTTGGAAAAATCTTTTTTTATTTCCAAGAATGCCGGGATATGTCGGATCTCGTATTTTTAGACTCATTTTGACATTTCCTTTTTTCGTGAATCAACTCGAATATAAACATTTTTAATACGTGTGTTTTGCAGCTCGATGGGAGGAAGGTAATAGTTTTCAATCCTTGCGCAATATCGAAAATAGTATGTGGTTACATGTAGTATACTACCGTTGTTCACACGTATTCTTTTCAAGACACCCTTTGCGGCAGAATTCATACTGAAAATAACTGTTTGCCATATCGAAAATGTGACACTAGAATGAACAGTAGAAACGATTTGTCTCTGCCACGGTACCTCTGGGCACGTAAAGGGCTGGAGGATGCTATAAATTTTCCATCAGACGGACCTCTAGTTTTCGAAATGTGTTTTTCTTGGTTTTTCCACTGCTTCATGCACTGTTTGGCTTAACTTCTAAAAATATCATGACGGAGGGGGAGGATTCTTTCTGACCTCTATTCAAGCGCCAATAATCTTGGCGTTCACGTGATTATCACCCCTTCTTCGTACTGAGCATTGGAGATTTCACTGCGAATTACAACGTGATAAAATGGTGGTAGAAGAATTTTGTCGATATCATTTGTAGCGTTTCATTTGATGACCATTAAGACGTTTCTATACTTGCTGCAACAGTGAAATATTTTCGTTATCGTCATATACTACAGCTCATGAAGTGTAGTCCTTTTTAGGATAGGTGACAACATATTTTTCAACCCCATTTTCTCCTTGTGATTTTTGTAGAAAATTTAACAACCCAAGCAACAGTTGCTACAATTTCTCGTTTCAAGGGGTGGATATTTTTTTAATCATTCGTTTACTCCGTTGCGTTGTTTAGTAGATGCTTGCTTGTTTTCCTCCAGTAAGGAGTGTGGTAAGTACGAGTAATAAGCCAGTCGAATTTACTCCAATGGGAAATATAAGATAACGTGGAGTATTTTGGTTGTGATTACATAACGCTTCAAAATTAACTCTTTAGCAAATCCCAGCTGAACGAAAATTTATATTTATCCTTTCAGTTTAAGAGAAATAGAAATCTTATTACTTTTCCAGGGCAATAAGACCGGAACATCGTACCGACGTGAAATACTTGTCTGTCTCGTGTTGCTTCCCACTTCGTGACATTTTTCTTCTACGTAGGGGCATAGTTCCGAAACGAATCACGAGGATGATTACTTGCGAACAATACTTTTAACATGCCATAGCTTTGGACATGAAACTCGACTTTGGCAGTTAGTGGGGAATGCTTACTCGGATAATACGTTAAAAAAAAACTTCAGAGTGGGCACGGATTATTATGAGGATAAACTGAGCTACGCAGTCAAGAGGAGTTAATGCAAGAATGAAGCAAAAACAGTAAA
>WURS02448212.1:0-14381 GCA_011762765.2 Rhinocypha anisoptera
GGGGGGGGGGGGGGGGGGGGAAGCGGCGGGGGGGGGGCGGTGGGGGGGGGGAGGGGGGGGGGGGCAAGAGGGGGGGGGGAAGGCCCCGGGGGGAGGGGGGGGGGGGGGGGGGGGGGAGGAAGCCGAGGAAGGTGCGAGGGACGGACGATTGGAGTGGGACTACGGACAGGCATAAAAATCAGGGATAAATAATTGTGCGTGTGTGTATATATATATAGCATCAGGAGGACTATTTGTGATCGAACTCAAGAGGCGGTTTCGGGTGCGGCGAGAAGAATGGAGGAGGTTGTATTCAGGGGTGGGAAGAAACATATTCGGCGTGATTCGACTTTTTTCTAAGGACGCACAAAGAATTATACTCGCATTTTTCAGAAAGAGGTCCAAATTAAAAAAAAAAGTTTGGCGTGGCGGATACAGCACCGATCCTCCACGGAGAAGACTTTGATTTTGACTATTGTGGCAAAGGAACTTTTATCTATTGCAGTCAACTTTTTATTTTTATTATTTCATTAGGTTTTATCGTGCAGTTTGCGCAAATCGTACCGGTTCACGTAAGTTTTTTAATCGGAAATTCGAGTGAAACCTTCCGCTTAATGATTTTATGGTAAATCAGGAGCAAAAAAAAATGTCCAGATTGATCGGTGATCCGGATCGCTTGATCGAATTTCCTAATGTTTGATGATGTAGAGTTGGAATTTAAGGAAATTCGAAAATACCTTCTGGCTGCACTTTCTAATGATGGTTAAAATGTAAATTTTCAAGGAAACCAAAAGGAGACATATTCTAATTTTTCAGGAGTGTGTTGGAAGTCAGAAATCGATGAGTACTGTAAATTCAAGGGTAAAGCTAAAAATGATCTTTTGGAAGCTGTGAAAGAAGAAGAAGAAAGAAGATGAAAATCATTTGGTTAGTGCAGTAGATGAGTACGATTGAGTAATCTGCGAGTGTGCTGCTGTACAGTTTGTATGGTAGGAAAGTGCAATTGGCTTCTGACCGTCAAATATAAAATTAAGATTCTTTTACTGATGAACTCCAGTGATGTTTGCGAGGCTTAAACTCATAGTTAAATTAAAAATACATATTCGGATACAACAAGGTATATCTTCGAAGCATGTATGGTGGACTTATTTTTTAAAATCGATTCTCTTATTTTTCATGATAAAACTGATAAGAATAAGACCGATAAAAATAATTTTGCAAACAAAATCACTGCACTGAGACTATTGAATAGTTTTTATTCTTTGCACGTAGCAAGAGGAAATCTTCCTCAAAACTTTATCTCTATTACCTTAAATATAGAGACACAGATGTTCCGATATTTAAGATTAAAATTTGAAGTATATGATACATTTTTCCTCTAACTGTAAAATGACACAGCATCATCATCTTTGGAGATTTTCACCTCTCTTACGAGTCATAAAAAACCCTTTCTCATAACTTTGCCATGACACGTCAGCCTCTTTGAAGATGAACACCGTTGCTTATTCCTTGATCGAACTTTGTAGAATTGATCGAAGTTTGTAGAATTACCTGTTCTCACGATGTCCCCTAAGGCAAGGACGAAGTACAAGATACTTGTTACTCGAGTAGAAGTACGTTATTTGATACTGATAAATATTTTAAAACGACCTTCACCTTAACTGACAATGTATTAATTGGAAAAATTAATTCTGCTCCGAATTTTGGTAAGCAATACTTTGTATTTTCGTTTTCCGTGTAAGAGTTAGAAAATATGCATGATCAAAAGACGTTATGATTTATAACGATAGCTGTAATGTCTATCCTGCCGTAATAAAGGTGCACATGATTGCATCACGATGTTTCAAGCACCGAATTGAAGAACTTGTCATTGTCAGCATTACCCAAATCCGACGGTAAGATTTTTCCCTTTGCTGGAGAGATTTTTCCATCCTAAAGACTTGCTAGAAGAGATTCGACGGTAGTTGGGAGCAAGTGTGACAATGAGAGCCGTGCTTTTCAATCAGCTCTTGAGATTCAATCATCTCCCTTCCATTCAGACCGACTCTTTTCAAAACGACCGTCCTTTTTCCCCCCCTTTTCTCACGTGATTCCTTTCTGCCCTCTCCTGAGCACTCTCCAGTTCGAGTGGATCTCGTCGCCCTCACCATTCCACTTCATTCATTCGCTCGATCACTTTAACGCTTCATCTTTCTGACTCGAATTCATTTCCTTTCAAGCTTACTTCCCGTCCCGAACTCACCATTCTCCTTGATCCGCAACTCCGCTCCCGGCGCCACGTATTCTCTCGCGCCTATTGACTTAGCCCGTTCTTAGAGATCAGCCGTCCCTCAGCATGAAGCTCCCAGGCTCGAATCCCATCTAGGAAATTGATCCCTTTGTGTGTGTATGTGTTGAGAATTGGGTAAAGAGTGCTGGGAAAAAGCTAAAAATGGGCCTCGCCATTTGAAAAACAACTTCTAATTGTTACTACACTACCAACTCTGGTTCTTGCTTGAGTTCCGAAAATTTACAGATGCGCTGGTTTTAGTTTACAATTTTACGGTGACAGAAACTCAGATTCCAAAAGCAGTGAGTCATGATTGGTAACTGAGGCTAGTTTTAGTGGTGTTGATAAAAATTTCCAGCTCAATTAAATCCCATGATGAATCAAGTAATTCGATTTATTTAACAGCTCAGGGTTAATTTGGCAACAGACCGAAGAAGTTTGTAATTAAAGACATGGTGATATGAAACCTCATTCATTGAGAAAGTGGCTCCGTTAGTTAGAAGTAGGAAATGTTATAATTAAGTTGGTATCGATATTTCATACTAGGCCATAGAGTATATATACTGGAGTCATGCACTCTTTCCACAACAGAGAAAGCTTAGAGCAATATTTAAAAAGTAAGCTTCTGTAATCTGCTAACTCTGTTGGCTGCGATTGCTTCCAATGACCTCCAACAAGAATTGGCACCTGAAAGTCATTCTTTTGAATTTTTTACGAATATACCTTCTGTAGTGAATGGGATTTAATGTTGAAGGCGTCCTATGAGTAGCTAATTGTTTATAACTTAATACTTGTCTCGATTCTTGGCTGTGAGATACGGCCAATGACATATCATTTGAAAAATTACTTTAAATTGTTCCATGGTTATACCTAGAAGGCATAGTTGTGGATCTTTTTCATTAATTGGGGTTTTTCAGTCACACCCACCAGGAGGTACTTCAAGGTCTATCTATCGTTATAAATAGTCTCTTGTTGCCCCTTCGGCTCGCAAAGCGTTAATTACTTCCTTATGGAGATTGTTAAGCAACAACCGTTTTGCTTATGCCCATGTCACGCTTTGCGACGCTACCTTTTTAGCTCTCGATTTTTTCCAAAAATTTATGTCTCCCTTAAAGAGATTAGCGCCGGCGGAATGGAAATGAGTGTCCATAAAATGAATAAAACAACCATGCGCTCTTGATGAAATCCTATTGACGGGATTCCTTTTAATTTTAGTGTTTATTTCTAAAAGCAACTGTGGTAAAATATCAAAACTACCTAGTACAAGTGATTTATTTCATTGAGATTCATTTCACTACGATCAGAAGTAAATTTTATTTGCTATATCGATGACCATATACAAATTTATTTAAAGTTTTTGTGCAAATAAAATGTAACTACAGGAAGTGAAATACATTGAAAATTGGCTTACAAAGAAAATACACAGTAGCATAATTCAAAAGAAGATAAATAGTTCATTGACCGTGTGTTTTGACTTCTAAAGGAATTGCGAAAATAGGTAAAGAAAGTTATTAGCATTTTATAGACATATGAGGAAAGAAATATTTACAAATTAGTCTTAAAATAATTTTAATTCTAAATAAAGTTATAATAAAAATAGATTAATTTCTTCGGCAATTTAACAAATTCGAATAATTATATATCAGTGATTTATTATTTTTTCGTGAAAATTCATCATAATTAGTGAATTATCTTTTAATGTTAATATTTATAAGTTCCTATAACAAATGCGTACATTAAAAAAATAGTTGAGATATTAAATTTATAACTCTTTTCCACAATTCTTTGCTTGAAATGCTGATGAAGTCTGATGCATTTATTAACCTTTGATTATAGACGAACGTCTTAAGCACAAAGCTGCGTAACTGTCTGTATCACTTGCTCTATAAATTTCTCCAAGGATTTTGTAATATCTTATATTCTCTGTTAAATGCGCTTAATAAATTAGACATAAGGTCGCTAATGAGAAACGGTCACAGAAAAATAATATTTATGAACCGCAAAACGCATTAGATTCAAATTATTCAAAAATCAAAGCGTCAGACAATAGTTTTTTAACGACATCAATAATAACTTTGAAAGATGTTTAATCGAACTTTATTTACAATCAGTTTTAATTTGCTTGCCATTTTTTAAAACTCTTCTATCGTTTAGATGCTTAATGGAGGACCCGGGTTCAAGGCCCGGTGACGCCTTTGGACGCCTCCAGCACAAACCCAAGCTGTGTGATTTTCTGGGAACCGGATCTTCCTGGGAAACCACAGCCGGAACAGGGAAAGAAACTGACCCCCCTGCCCTGATGTGTAAATTTTCACACGCTGAGACTTAGTACTATAGTAGGTGGGCTCTACCGTCTTTTATCAAACCGGACTTATAGATGAAGAACGTGTAATGGTTATTTTACCCGATGATTTGAAAAATAATCGAACGAAAGTAGGAATACAATTTAAAATGTCCTAGTTATTTAAGGATTCGTCCACTGTTGCTATTTGTAAAACTTATGTCGCATATAATAGGGCCGTTGCTTTTTCCCAATTACTACAGGTTAGCGGAATTAGCTACGTTAAGTGGCAAATAAAAGTAAATAATAATAATAAATAATAATCATAATTTTTATTCGTCCAGTTGACATGCAGTTATATCTGTATGTATTGGATTCGTCAAGACATAATAAGATATCATAAGGAATTTGTACATCAACATAGGTACATAATACATTGCAGTAATAATCAAAATTTGTCTAATAGTACCTCTTCAACAGTGTAGTACTGCTTGGACAACAAGAATTTTTAAAATTCAGTTTTAAATTGCTACACTGTTTGAGCTTCCTTTAGGGAAAAAGGGAGCTGATTATAAACTCTGGCGCCTATTGCAATAGGACTTCGTGCAGCCAATCTTCTCTTATGAAGGCCACATGAATGTTTGAAGATCCTCCATTGACAGTTATTACATTATATTGACTGTTATTAAACTGGATTTTTCCATATATTAATGGATAAACGATAAATATATATAAGGTAGGTGAGGGACCATGTACCAGTAGTTGACCATTTAGGAAATTTATAATAAGCCTTCATCTAGTCCTAATATTGTAAACCTAGTAGGGAAAATACACTCCTACTATCTATCTTGTAAAAAAGCAAAACATGGTGCACAAGGCATTGTTTAGAAACAAGATAGCTGATACTCTGTGTTAAAATGCACTCCCATGGTCCTATTTATGAAGTTTTCTGCCGGAATCTGCTAAGAAGACGTTGCGGGCAAAGGCGATTTAAAACAATAAACACCTCATATTTCAATTTTGGTCATTATTTTTCAAAATAGGCATTGATAAAAATTATTTATCACCTGTTTAGAATGCTCCGGGAGTTTACTACAAGGTTGCTCAAATACTAAATCAGAAATGTAGACATTTTTAGTAATTGACCAAAATGGTCAATTACCCAATGATTTCTTCCTTTGATTAACTTCCTCAGATTGACCTGTTTATTCTTTTTTCTGCATAATAAACCATTATATATGGTTGTTTGAATATCAGTTTAGGTTTATCTAGTGGATGACCAGGTGGTCAACTAGTAGAATAATGGCGTGTCAACTTAAATCTAAGTTATTGTTACAGATTAGTTATACCCACCATAAATGACCATTTTCGTAGTTACACAGAGGAGGTGAAGAAGGAAGCATCCATGATGCGAGACCTGATAATACATCAATCCGGACAGCAGCAAAAAATATGACCCCCAAGGATAACACTAAAATATAAAGTGGAAGGCAAGAAAAAATTTAACCCCAAACCATCCTAAGTCAAGAAGGAAAAGTCATACTTGCTTACTGGGTGTTAAAAATGTCAGAAGCAAGAATTGAAGTTCCCAGTGCCTGTGAATCAACTCCAAGACAGAGTTCAGCATTCAACTTTAACAGATACAATCCTTTTCACGACAATCGTCCAGGGAGGACATGATCCAAGACTTTATGCCGAGATATAGTAGCATATCTCAAAGACAGCTAAATTTAACAGTATCCTGGGCATCAGTGACACAGGAAAATATTTAGTCTGATTTTCAGAAGTAGAAGCTTACTTTAAAGCATATGGTATTTTCTAACAACTAACGGAACCGTCACAAACTATTAAGTGTGATGAAAATGCGTACTTCCTTAATCCAAAGGGAAATAAATTCCTTGCAATATAAGGGGACAAGACCTCATCTGAACTAACTGCTTCAAATGGCAACTCAATTTTGGAAGAGGATGTAGTTACAACCATCCCCAAACCAATTACTATACCTGGTAAAGATGAAAAAACCCGAAATATCTTCTCAAAAAGAAACTCCACTGGTTGGAGGCATTGAAAATACCACCATCCCAGGATTATTAAATGTACAACCTCCCTTGGTTGAAGGCAATGAATATATCGCCATCCCAGGGTCATCAAATATACAGTGGGATAGAAAAGTAGCCCAACAAAGTGAGTGGCGCCACTTTCGTGCCAGTATAGAGAATTTGATGTTTCATCTGTTTCTTTATGATTCTCTGGTCAAGAATGTGACAAGGGAGTTTCGAATAGGTAGTATATCGAAGTATATTACCTTATACCATAGTATAAGGTAATTACTTTTAGTATATCAATTGATACCGAGTCCTATATAAATCTTATACAATAAACAACCGAACTTAACTTTGAACATAAGTTGAATACATGGTTCGACCAAATGCCCAATTTCGAATTACCCGATTAAAATCAAGATGTTCGATACGTGACACGAGACATGAGACATTATACACTAGATATTAGATATATATGACAAGTAAACAATGTACTATGGTAGTTATTAAAAAATAATACTATATATACTATATATGGGAGAATCGACTAACTTGCTGAATCCAGGTGGGAAAGATGGAGTAAGATATAAAATATAAATTCCAGATTTAATGAAATTAGTTGATTTACAGCCCAAAAATCTTCATAGATTTCCTTCTTGTAAGAATTTTGGTTCATTTTAAAACAATTTCAAGGTATTATAGATTTTTGATCTAATTAGAGAAAGGAAAATAGAGTTTTAGAATATTTAAAGGCATTTTTGATATGTTATGTGATAATTGTCATGGTTTTGTTTAATTTTTAGAGGTCATACTCCTTCTCGGACGGCTGTAATACTTAGTGACGCTGAGGCTGCTATTGGCTTATACAGGCGTCCCCCGAGTTACGCAAGCCTCGACTTAGTTAAATCCTTACTTACGTAAACGGCCGCATTCCAAGAAAGTACCATTTTGCATAAGTAGTGTACACGCAATATGTTTTTGCGTGCTTGTATATTAGACTACGTGAGAAAAAAATATCGCTAAGATTGTTTAAATGTAGCAATCACACTACGATGCTCACAAAAACGAATTTAATGTATTTTCGTAAACATGAATTGATTTTTAATTAGAATTTCCGTAGACAAAACACTATTTTGGCGCATTTTTCCAGCTCTGCTGTTATAGTAGGAGTAATTTCAGACATACGCAAATTTTGACTTACGTAGCTGGTACTGGATCGAATTCATTACGTAACTCGATGGTCAACTGTACATGAAAAATTTTCATGAGAAGTTTTGTCTTCGAAGGTTTATATAAGTGTGCAAATGTTCCAAGTGTTGCAAATGCAAGTCTACTATTACTATGAAAGTCTACTACAAATGCAAATGCAACTAATTACAGTGAAATTATGCAAGACCGAAAAAAAGGAATGAAAAATCAGAGACACTTGTAAGTAAAAATATTCCGTAAATACGAGAAATATTATCGTATAGTTTTAGAATCTTACGCTTCAACTTGCAGAAAGAGGGACTTCAAATACTTTTAACAAATAGAAGCCGGAGAGAAGTACCAGTCAGTTTATTTCATTTGTTGAAATAAATGTCTCTAAATAGTATGTTTGCGTTAATTGTCCGATTTATCAGAATGTAGGTGGAGTAGATGAACATTCGTCTCATCAGAAACCTGTGTTTGATTCAGACTGCGCAAATGAGGGAACCATGACGGGAAGTGGCAGATGTAGGAATAAGATCCTCTGTCACTCTTGGTGTTCATGGAGATGGTAAAAGAGGCATGGAATCCGGAATTAAAGTGGGTTGTGAGCTCGATTAAGTGGTTAGGTTCGCATACGACCAAGAAGTAAGTAGTCATTCATCCAAAGTTATGCAAACCTCGATGAGCGAATTACAGGACAAGTGTCGTAGGTTTGGGAATGGGTAAATAATAAGTAAACGAAAAAAATGAGATTTTTTAGAATTAGAAAGACTCTCAGGTCTTTCAGTAGGGCAAAATTTGTATCAGGTCCCAAAACTTGATTTATTTAGATTTACTTATGATATTATGAAAACAAGTAATGAAAAAAGACGAGAAACCTATTGAGACATTACAAGTAAATTAGCGTGAATAAAGGATGTACATATATAAGAAAAGACGACTTCAAGTATAGACATAGAGAAAGAATAGTGAAATTTTTTATATTGGGTGGCGCGTTGTGTTTTTTCGAGGTCTGGTACTTGGCAAACGAGGATTAAAGTTAGATTATAGGCCTCTGAGATGTGGGTGTGGCGTCAATGGAGAAAGTGAAATGGAAATAAAAACAAACGAAGGCATTCACGGACTCATGAAGACATTCATGGACAATGCTTAGACTTATTTTACATTAGAAATTGTAGAGGAGGTGATGTTGTAAAGGGGAAGTCCGAAGAAGGAACGAAAAGTAGATAGAGATTGTAGTACGGAATAATAGGCTGTTGAAGAATGCAATAGAAGGCTGTAAGTTTGAAAAGCGATGCGGCGGTAGAAAAAAATAGGATTTCAGATAAAATGGCCACAGTTCGCGGTGAAGAGGGATTTTTCGTATGACGGTGTACGGCGGTGTTTATTGTAATCCGTGAACCTATCTTCTGCTGGTTAATTAACAACAAATCAATCAGGATTATAATGAATGTTGATGAAAATATTCTTCTATTCACAGCGAGCGAATATTCAGTTTCCTTTTAGCGTGGTTGTATGAAATGGCTACCTTCCTTCGGTAGCATTGATCCCTTCAAATGACCGGTTTTTCCAAGGTGCTGTATCATGCCCCCGATCTTCATAAAATTTCGTTAGAACGAGAAGGAAACACAGTGACATATGTGGAGCGAAAATAAATTAAGTTTAGAAGACTGATAGACTCATCCTGGTCCATTGAATTGTATGCCATGCCACGATACTGTATCCGCGCGTCACCAAATCCACTGGGGTTATGAGAGACGAGAAAAGGCACGGGGAAGAAGCGGGAGGAGATAGAAAGAGGCGATGAACAAAAAAAACTCAGGGGGGACGGAGAATGAGGAATGGCGGGGAGGAGGGACGGGGAGAGAGGAGAGATAATGGGATGGTACGGAGTGAACAGAAACCAAGGTTGTGGACGTGTGTCCACGCAGCTGTTACGTTGCTCGTTGCTGCGAGGACACTCAACAGCCATAAAGCTTAGCACCTGCGTGGATCGCCATTTCCTCCCGCCATCTCGACGGCCGTCCATTAAAGTAGAATAAACAACCATTGCGGTCGGTGGAACAGATTCAGCCTCACAGATTTATCATACTGTGGCTTCAAAAGGAGGCGGAGATTTGAGGGTTCGCCAAGGTCGTTTCTCGTTTTAAGGGTAAGCGTATGTGAAGGTCAGCGAGTGCAGGAGTATTGGTGTTAGACATGAAGATTTCTGTAATTCTAACATGGATATTTTCATGCTAATTAGGATTTCCAGTGAACCTACGAGTTAACTCCATCTTCGTTTCTCTGTTCATACGAGCAGGAAGTTTGTGGTCGACAGGTGTTACAAGCTTTAACTACTTACGGATGATCCTTGATTGGGAAAGATTTAGCTCATAATTTTATTTATTTGAATTAATTACGTTTATAGCATTGGTAACACTGAGTTAACCTCATCCCGCTCCTTTAACTCTTTACCCTCGAGCTGTGCTGAATTCTAGTAAACTGTTGACATTCAGGTCGATGGGATGTTTGATGTCTAAAACTCGGGGCTAAAATTGAGTATAAATTCTACATTGATCTACTTCTAGGTAGTTAATTTCCCGAAAGGTTTTATTATACAAGCTGGTTCGAGAAGTATTATATTATGATTGTTTTTGTCTCTAGCATTAATTAGTAAACTCATTATAAATTATACGATTAATGCAGTTATTCCCCAATCCACCCAATATATTCAGTTCTGCAATATACTTTGAAATGGTAATCTTCTATTAGTCGTTCTAATAATTCTTTCAGATCGTTTTCAACAGTTCTTTCTTTTCTCGTTCTATCACTAACGTTGTGAATGAAATGCTTAGATATAAAATAATGTCAAATCACATTTTCTTCTCTTCCTGTCTGCCTTCCGTATATTCTTATCTTCATCTACTACTCAAAAGACCGCTTGTTCAATATCTCTGAATATCTACTTTACTGTTATAATTTTTTCATATCATCACATTTTCCATAAGTATTATTTCATCATCATCTTCATCAGCATCACTCCGGAATTTATTATCGTTACAATTAACAAATAACAACATGAAGTTGAATATGTCAGCCCTAGAAATAACACCGTTTTTCTTCATTTCCTTTATTTGAGAAGGTCTTATATTGCTTTCTGGATTCTGAGAATTATTTAGGTTCAAAGCTCTCTCCAAGAAGAGCTATAAGTTTATTTTTAATTTTTCGTAAATATAATTTTCCCACTTCTTTCCAACGGCAGTATTCCCTACTCACTTTTTATTCATATTTTCGTAAAAAAATCCCTTCAGTAGTATTGGAATAATGCTTAACTTAATAGTACTTAACAAGATGTATTTAAAAAATAAATATGCTTATACATTGCAATTAAGTAGTTAAATGACTTTTCTTTATAGTGTATAAACATATTTAGTTAGTAAAGAAAAATTATTCGATTCTTGGTTACTAACTTTTTTTACTTTTTTCATCGGCATTAATTTTATCAGCGCTTTCGTTTTGCTTGTAATATTCCTCTTCCCTCAAGCAGCAATCGAGAGAAATCATCTATAAAGATAATACAGTATGTAAACTTCATTCGGAAGCGTTGCAAGTCAGTTACTCAAATTTTGAACTCCATTAACATTAACTATTTCTGCTCTCACAATTCTGAGCTCTCGCAGTTCATCCTTTCTCTCTCTCCATCGTAAATACGACTGCATCATTTGATTTGCGCTAAGAGCCTTGGGAGGGTTTCCATTATCTGAATAGGAAAGGTGAGAACTGTATTTTTCGCATGAATTATCGCGACCAGTCATCGCTGCATTACACCAACGGGCCCGGATTATGCTTTCCTGGATGAGTAGACGTGAATGGTGTTGATGTATGAGGACATCGGGGAAAGAGAAGGGCTCCGGAGAGCACAACTATGTCCTAAAGCGAAGTAAGTCTATCTCTCTCGAATTCTCAGTCATGCGGTCTCCAATAGAGATGTTTTCCATCGTTTCCACACCGTTCCCCTGTGTGGCTTTATCATCTTCTAGATGGAGAAAGGCGTTGGGAATGGGTGCCCGGAAAAAAATTAACGCAGATAGCATATGAGAAGAATATTAATGGCTCAACTCTTGAGCTGCCGATCGGGATAGCATCTTTTAATCCCGTAGCGTGTAGGGAAGTGCGTTTGAGCTCCGGGATCGATGGCGGATTAAGAGGTATTCCAGTTATCCGAACGGTCAGCACTAGAACTATCTATTTCACACTATCTCTCGCGAGTTTTCGCGTCCGTTGTTCTCTGATAGATGTTTGCTATTGACTAATTTACCGGGCGTTTAACAAGGAAATAAATCAACGGAAAATTGTTAGATCGAGTTGGGAAAGTTTGAAGGTCATTTGATCATATGGGGGAGACGTCTCTTTTTTGTATTGGATTCCGACTCTGTAAAAAGAATAGCGGGAGGCTGCGACCAGCCACGACTGGATATCAAGCATATTATGTGGTTGCCTTCTTCTCATGATACGAAATCCTCATGATATACCACGATCGTGATGGACGTGACGTAAGTCCTATTTTGAATTGGAAAATTTAAGATATCTATCAATTTTAACGTCGAGTTGCGTGATTCTGGTCTTCTCAATAAATTTTCTCAATAGCTTCGTGTTCTATGACTTTTCCTCAATAGAGATTAAGGAATCAAAAAGTGGCGAGAATGTAGCGAAACTGAACAGTACTCGTTCTATTGCCAATATGCCTATCTGGTTTAGTAAGGAATAGTACATATGTATATATATATATATATATATAGGAAAACTCAGACGCAAAACAGCAAAGTCGAAGGTACACATAAAAAGGAAACACTTAAAAGACTCACATTAAGAAAAAATATTTCCAGAATGCTTTCCCCTTCCTCGGTCTGGAAGAATTGACTCGGTCAGTTCTGAGTGTCAGTCTATATTGAGTAAGTTCTCCCAGACCAAGGAAGGGGGAGCATCCCCGAAATATTTCTTCCTGAATATAATTTCTTCCTCAAATATTCTTCCGAAATATATCTTCCTGGCGTTTAAGTGTTTGCCTTTTATGCGTTTGTGTGTATAAGCTTGTGCGTGTGTTCGTATTTATATATATACGACACACAAATAAATAATAGGAAATAAGGGAAATGGGTAGGAACACATAAACACACACTCTCACACACACACACACACACATATATATATATATATATATATATATATATACACACATATATATGTGTATATTGTATGTGTTTATATTAATTTCCCAATTTCACATGATTTATGTGTTTTCACCGCTTGGCCGGTGCTGTGCGTATGAATAAGCCTACTGTCTTAAGGACTATTTTCCTACTTCGGCGATGTGTGCATCGAAATGCATTGCGCATACTTCTTTCCATTTGCTTGGTCTCTTTGAATGCTTTCCCGTTCTCTTTGTGCGTTCTTGTCGTCTGCTCCAGTGGCGAGCGAAATAAAACCAGAAAGCCTTTGTCTGGGCAAACTTTACGGAAAAAGGGCTTGTACCTTCGATATTACCGTATGTAATGTAAGTTCTTACGGCAATCAGGAGGTCCTTAGTTCGAGTTTTGTTCACGGAAAGTAATTTTCATCATTGGAGACGGTTTCTTCGATCCTCCTTAGAGTTTTTCTTCGTTTTTTTCTGTTTATAACCCATTTTCAATTTTCTATAATTTATTATAAATATTATTATGTATATACATCAACAACAAAAAATAGTTAAAAAATATACCGCACCCAAGTGATCCTTGTAAATATTCCGGCTATCAACATAAGGATTAATAACTTTATGTAACAATTTTTTAACACTAGGCAAAGTTTAAACGATTGCCCGTTGAGTTCGTATAGTGATTTACTTAGCTGGATTAAGACTTTGGTAATAAGCTATTAAAAACTTCAATGCTTAACCAAAAATTTGTTTTGATAGACGAGAGGGAAGTATAAAAAAATCAGGAGGCCGAAATTATAGTTTAGTTCACAGAGACCGATTATTTCTTTTAGATTTTTTCGGGCTTATATTTTGCCAGAAAATCTTGGTAATCAGGCAATCACAGAATTTCCGCAGGAATATCCAGAACCATCATTCAGATTTAGTCGCATCACACCTTTTTCATTTTTCGATTGCTATTAAGAGACTTACAGAAGACGGTCACTCAAATGCTGTAAAATAATATTTGTTAAAATTTCACGATTTACGTCTTTGAAAAGTTTTTAAATTTCCAGTTAGCCAAATTTAGATCTAATTATAAGCTCGTTGGTAATATGGATACCCGATAAAAAAATCAAATTACAAAAACAGTTGGTACTAACAAGTTCAAACCCGTAAAAATACTCTCTTGGTTCTACAATGATCTCATTTAAATCATTCTCTCTTAACTGATAGAGTTCCCTGCCGCTTTGCGCATTTCAGATGAAAGCATGAGTGAAATATTCGATACATATTTGAAGATGGTTCTTTGGAAAAACGGAATTATAGTGAGTACGAGTAAGTAATTATAACAACAGAGATTGGGATTTCCATGAATTAGGGTTTTCGGGTTTTTTTTTCCGCCAAGGAAATAAAATGCGACGAAGCCCACAGGAAAGGGCGGGGTAGGAAGAGAAGGGGATG
>WURS02448222.1:0-14381 GCA_011762765.2 Rhinocypha anisoptera
CTTCTACCAACCCCCCCACCCGCCAACTGTGTAGCTATATATTCCCTGTGGTTTATCTTTCAACTAGTCCTGATGATGCTACAGTTTAGAGAACATGTTGACTGAATAAGTATCGTTCCTGTGGAATTTCCAAATAATTATTTCCATATCCTGGTGTATATATATTTTTTCGCTCTCTTCTGCCATTGAAACATTTTCTAGCAGGGTTTTCTTCTATTATTTCAAGATGAAAGTATTCCACCAAATTAACTCTGAAACCGTCACAGTTTTTCTAACTAGTCATTGATTTTTATATTCTTCAGTATTTCCTTCGTAAGCGCAGGAAATGAGTCTTTTTCTTCAGTTTCCAGTAATTCGTTTCCAGCGATTCCAGTAATGGCATAGTCAATTTTGTACTCCCTGAATTCAAAAGTAATTCGAAGTTTCGAAACTGCAATTACTTCGGTCGCTTCATTCTTTAACTTTCAATGAAACTGCGAGAGTTATATCAGGTGTAAGAACTGATATGTAATTAATTGAGACAAACAAATAAAATAAATAAAAATTCTAACGTTTCAATAATTGTTTCGATTTTCTAAATGGTCATCATCACATTCTTAGCATGTGTTATATCGCTGTCTTGATTTTTTATATCCTGCTCAAAAAAATATACTGTTTCCAAATAGTCACTTTATAGAAATAGTTGAGTTTAATGCAAATAAAGATATTACCTGTTACGAGATTTTAGGGGTTAAAGGTTGATTATGAAGTTCCCATAGCCACACATTTTGAAAAGGGCCGGCCGCAGTGAGTGGTAGCACTTTGTTGTGATTGAGAACAATTACTCATGTGAGCATCCACCATCGGTTTCGAATTTCACGTATCCCACTTTGAAAAATTTCCATTGTATAGCATCATGGTATTTGTTTATCCTCTCTGAATACATAAATACTTCAAAAGAGCACCTGTCTTATTCCAGAAAATAGTGACCATGTTGACTGAGGATCCCGGGAAAACATTCAGTGGTGAATGGAATAATTTCAAATTATTTGTCTTCGAATCTTCCACATGAGGCGATAACATGGATCTTCGCTCCAACTCCAATTTGACTCAGTAAGTTTGCTTTCCGACAAAATTTAGCATGAGAAAATTCTCAACCCTTTTACTCTCGTAGAATTTCAAAAATGAACGTAAAGATGCCATCCTTTGACTTTGTTCGTGTCAGTCCACATTTCAAGAACCTTCTTACGCACAGATATTGAAATGCTAGTTTTTTATGGCAATGAACGCAACTCTGGGATACTCGTATGTGCAGAAATCTCTTGGCAAGGCAACTAATTGCGAAGAGTCGGATTTCATGGACTTGTTCATCAAGATCAGCTGTTTGGAGACTTCACATCCCAATCTTCCCTTCAGAATTAATGTTTTTAAAGTCCTCGATGTCACCCACGACGCTACAATCACTGCCAATCTGTCTTAATATTTCTTCACTGACTATTATAAGCCTATAAATTTCACAAAATCAACGACAAATGGTTGAAGATTAGCATATTCTGAATCGATAAATCGAATCATAGAACAGCTAGCGTGCGCTTTTACGCCATGAACAGACTTACGCGAATTTCACAACTAGCGTGCGCTCTTAACATTCGCATCCAAAATTAATCATTGTCATAGTATGGAAATGATACTGAAAAATATGCAGGTAATTGATGAAGCGACCGCAATTTATGCATATCTTTTTATTACAGACAGATTTTTGATTTTGAAAATAATTCTTCTTCTTAAAGATTATTTTTGAAGGCTTACTTTTATGTAATTTTACTGCTCGGATGAACTATACCGTGCCACCTAGTTGATTTCCCCATTGCATTCTTACCTGAATACTAACTAAACTAATTGGCAAACTATAATGCCCCCGAAAATCCAACAAACGAAACACTGAATGAAATCTGACCCTTATTAATAAAGACCAGTAAATTGAACATTTAATTAATTAATTGGTTGATTGTTAAACATTACTCAAAATTAGCGAATTTAACAATAGTGACAAATGAAAGGATATATTCAGTATGGAACTGTCTACATTCCCTGTCCTTTAATCCCAATAAAGGCGTGCGCTATGTGAGATATTCTTGTTCTCTATTGCTATTGTTACAAAAGGATTATATTCGATAATTATATTATGATCATTTTCAATAAAACATCATTCTCCAAGTAATCAATCCATACTAAAAGAATTACTGTAAAATATTGGAGGGCAATAAAAAACATTTCATTTGATATGTCAGCTAATTATGGATTTTTTCATCATTGAAAATGAAGCCATTTCTTAGGGGTCTATAGCATTTTGTACTCTTCATTACAAACTATATTTTAGGTTATTATAAACAGGGAAATAGCAGTAACATTCCATTATAACTTTCAAGTCCTGAGAGACTCAAAGGAGAAGGAAAAAAGCAATTTTTTTCTTCCACTTATCTCTAAAGATTTCCAATGAAATGTGCAACTGAGGTCCAGCACGTAGTCACTGAACTGCCAAGTACTTCCTGCTTTGCCCGCCGACAGAGAAAGAGGCGGTGTCGGAAAATCCGATTAGTCATGGGAGACTCTAAGGTAATTGGATTACACCCGGAAGGTAAGATGCAAAACGGCGTATATCCTCATTAATGGGCACTAAATTTGATCGTAAGTAACCTTAGTTATATGTACCCTCTCTGCACTACATGCTTACATCTGAACCACAATACTGTTTTGATGCATGCAACATATCTAGCGACGGAGAACAGTAAAATCCTTAGACAGGGCAGCTAACATCCATTTGAAAGAAATCTTAAAGCTGTCTCTCGCCATGAATTCACTTAAAATGGAACATAGAATGGAAAACTCCCGGCAGTTGTGAAAGATTTAGAAGAGGCCTGCTGGCTGTTACTTGAATAGTTCTCTCCACACGTAGTGAAATTGTGACGTGAACGGGAGGGCCTCATTTCGGTATATTTGAATGCACATAAATCACATCATTGCTCCCGAGGTTATCGATTGAGTTTGATAATCCGTAGTTTCCACTTCAAAAACCGACCTCAGAGAGAGATTGGATCCACGGAAAGCAAAACAAAATTCTTATTGTTTACATAAAATTAAATAGGATTCACAAGGAGAGAGTGTAAGAAACATTTTTACATTTGCGACAGTATTCATGCGGCGTGGTAGTAAAATATATCGACGAGTAAACCCTCCTCTAAAGGAGTTTTTAAACAAAATTCCCCCAAGCTCACGGGCCCTTTGCATCATCACATTTTATTATATTATGTTAATCTAAATACGAATTAATCTCAGTAGTTCCAGAACTTCCATCACTAAAATCATTAAAATGAAAACTTCAAAAAACCCTATACCTATTTATTTCAACTTTACTAGCAAAGGTATTTTCATAAGTACGGCCGTCAATCTCTATACATAGTTGTTAGCTGCAAGATAATCGAGTAAACCCGACGAATAACCAGTCAATGAAAAAATTCGGCGGTACTCGGAGCATGTTAGGGAAATTGTTTACGTAAGATCGTCGGAAATTCCGTCAAATTATATGAAGGCGAGAGCCCTCCGTCAAACTTTAATCCGCCTAATAAGTCAAGGGTGGGTCAGTGACCTATCTTCGTATTAGACAAGGTGGAGACAATATAATGGGTACAACAACGTTCAGCTATAAGCAGACGTAATGATATAAAACTACAAGACAGGGTTATTGGAATTTCAAAGACAATGGCAAACCACCCCATTCTACCAAAGGGCATCAATACCGTAATGTTTCGAAAAACTACGACATAATGGAAACCTCTGGAGAGAAATGATCCGGTGATAATATAGTTCCTTAGAGACTACTCAATCGATTAAATTTGACACAAAATTGAGAAAATAATTTGGAATGTCAGGTGGAATAACTTGGAATGCCTTGCTTGTGGGCGGGTTAGAAAATTTAAAGGTGGATATAAGTAGAATGAGATTAGATATCCTAGAAATAGGAGAAATGAGATGGCTAGAAGAAAGATACTTTTAGAGCGACAGCAAGAGTATAATTCTCACAGGATACGTTGATCGAAATTTGGTCGAAAACGGGCGAAAAAGTTGAACATACTTGTCTAAGGTATATTTGAGGCAGCAACAATAACTGTGAGGAGCCACTTCAAAGAACGCAGAGCAAATGTTAATGCTATTCGAGATGCGAACTCGAAATTATTATTGAGGATAGAGATAAGGTGAACAGATTAATAACATATTTGAAGAAAGTTCACGAAGGGAAAGACATGCAAAAAATAATGCTGGAAGAAGAAATATAGGTTAATGACGATGAGAAAGGAGCCCCCATACTCGGGATAGAATTTGATACGTCATTAAAGGATCAATGGTCAATCAAGACACCAGGGATCGATGAAATATCTTCGGAACTATTAAAGAATTCTAGTAAGCGGACATTGACTTAGCTCTTTAACTTGATATTGATATCCCATATCAGGCTAAACAGCTAAGAGAGTGTGTTAGAGGGAAAAATCAAGATGAACGTAACCATACCTACACCGTAAACGAAATGGGCAGAACATTGCAAAAACATCCGAAAGAATAGAATTTAGCATGCTTACACCAGGGAAGAGATTTAATTAAGTACGTTTGAACATATGTTGCATTCAGGGAATTGGAAAAAAATTTTTGACTGCCTGGATTGGAACAGTTTACTACGCATCCGAAATATTTCCAATTTAAGTACAACTTTCACGATCCACAGAGTTGACAACAGTGATAAGATGCATCTAAAACACAAAATAAGGAGAAAAAAATTGAGGAATTAGACCCGGGTTGTCAATTTTGCCATCGATATTGAATATTTACATCCAGAAGTCAATTAAACAGATCAAAAAAAAGATAAAAACGTGATGTAAGGACCCATGGAGAAGCGATTACCAGGCTGAGTTATACAGGTTTGTTGCATTGCGTTGCCATACACTTTACTACCTTACATTATCATACTGGAATTGAAAAAGAAGATAAAATTACTAGGACCAGCCATCCGTGGAAGATAGAAACAAAAAATTCAACCAGTGGAAAGTAAAAACCAAGTTAATGGTGCACTTACATTCGGTTAAAAAAAGGTAAAGACACCATTAGCGAGGCGGAACGAGTTTGATGCTCACAAATATCACCGGTGATGAAAGAAGCATGAAAGACGCAATAAACACAAAAACTAAGATAAAAGTAGTCTTTCAGAAGTACTGCACTTAATATTAGCCTAGTCCATGCCCTGGTAAGTTGGTTACCTAGTGTATCATCAAGTGTATGCAATCCGACGGTAGCATACTGTCCTTCCTAACACCCCTGGGCCTATGTTATCCTAATCTACTTCATCTTCCCAAGGCCTATTTCCTTTACCTAAGATTTCCTCCACGTATTCCTTCCTTCTTTCCTGAATTTCGTCAGGTTCTATGACATCAGTCTCCTCCTCGGTTTTTCATTTGCCTCCGTTAATCATTTCCTCTTGGTCATGAAATACCCAACCTATTTCTTCCTCTAGATGATTACCCATTAGTATAAATACCTGGGCAGCTATGGGCAGCCCCCGCTAACATTTTTTTCATCCCTCATCTGTAGAATACCCCAGTAGTCATGCCTCTCTTTCTCTTCCGGACGCACCAGTGGGGTTTAGCCCAGTAGTTTCCAGAAAACAATTAGGATAGTGAATTCATATTTTCTTCTTGGGAAAATAATAACTAAATCTTCTTCAATTGTGTTTCGGACGCAAAACCATCACTTTATAACAGTCCACCGGTGGTGCCTTCACAGCCACCTCAATGGGGATAAGACCCTGCGTACTTACGTGACTCTGCGGGTGTGCGTGACACCGCGTAAGTGATGACCAACTTGGATGACCCCACCAGGAGCAATAATGACTTCCTCAGCCTGTGCACCTCTACGGGTAATCGGGATGAGTAATCTCTTCTACCATGTCAGGGTCGTGGTCATTGGGAATAAAAATCTCCGATTCGATTATCAAGGAGAACAAGTCACTAAAAATAGCCCAGGAAGTATTCGAACCATTGAGTCTGGAATGATAACCAGCTGGTTAACGCTCCCAGTTGTCTGATTTTTTAAAATTATTGATTAAGTCGATTTGCGTCACTAATAATTGGTTTTTCTGAAAGTCTAAGAGATTGGTATAATTTTTTTCGCGGATGGAAAAGTCAAAGGGAAATGGGACCATGATTAATGATTAACACAAGAAGAAAAAAAACCCTAAAAATATTACGGATAACTTTGCAGAGATGTGGGTAGCACTCATCCTCTCGCCTAAGACTTCTTGAATATATGAAAAGCTTAATGGCCTCTGTTATAATTGGGACAACTAACGACTTAAATCGAACGCGACAAATCCAATGGAATACCTATGGCCAAATTAATATTTTCCACGATGAGAATGTCAAAGTTCTTTCAAAGCCTTTCAACCTAAATAAATCTTCAAAAATCGAGGAAGACCGCCGCGACCACTGAGGATAATTGTATAATGACTTCGAAAAAAAAAACCTCATCCTAAAATATCGATCGATCCTGCAAGAACTGTTTAAAGGGACATTGACCACTCCAAATTTTCGAATGTCTCTCACAGATGAAGTTTTTACTAAGGGAACTATTAACGAGTGAAATATTCACAAATATCGAATTCGTCATAAAATTCCACAATACTATAAAATAAAATTCTACAATAGTAAATGAAGACAGTTGTCTGGAAATATAATGTATATTGAAATATTTTGTCTTGATTCTATTATCCAATGTAAATATAAACCTACCTAATAAAACATATTTGCGCTCAAAAAAATCCCCATTAAGATACGAACGATGAAAGATTTGTTCCTCTTGGTGTATCAATATGAATCGATAAATTTTTCTCAAGGAAAGTATATGTAAATTAAATTTTAAACTTGATGTTCATTAATGCACTACACTATTTGAGAACGCTCTCGTCGTTTTCTGCGGATTGACATTCTCCTTTAGCAAGTAAAAATTCAATTCGCCTCGTGCTTCATTTCTTCATTTCGCCTTTTACTGTGCACATTTGATCGAGTCTCTTCGAGCGATCGAGACCACTTTGAGTTTTAGTCAGTGTCAACATTTTTATCCACGGTATTATTTCATAATACTAGGCTGCCTATGTTTTATTTACACAATTATGCAGTAACAAATGACCTATTTGGAAAGCATTTAAGAAAATGGACGTAGAGGCAAGGATATTAGACGAAGAATTGCATTAGCAAAAGAGGCCTTTACGAAAAGGAAGGAGTTGATGAGAGGGACCTTAAAATAAAGACTTGTAGAAAAAAACCTCATATTGATCGTAGCGTTCTACGGATGCGAAACCTGGTTAATGAGAAAGGATGATGATCATAGATTGGAGGCTTTTGGGATGTGGGTTTGGCGATGGAAGGAGAGGGTGAGATGGACAGGGAGGAAAACTAATGAAGGATGGTGGAGATGAAGAGGTGACTGCTGCACGAAATCCAAAGAGGTCAGGATGTAAGGGGTACTCAGAGGAATGGGTTGTTGAGGGTTGGGTAAGTGAGGTAGGGATAGGAAGAGAATAGGGATTTTGGATAGAATGGAATTGGAAAGATTTGAAGAAAAAATTTGTGAAAACCCTATTTTGGAGCGTAGCACTATATGGATCCGAAACCTGGTCCATGAGGAAGGATGATGAACATAGATTGGAGGATTTTGAGATGTAGGTTTGGCGACGGATGGAGAAGGTGATATGGAAAGAGAGAAAAACGAATGAAGTTAGGATAATGGTAGGAGAGATGATGCGTTTGCTGCGAGATATCCAAAAAATACAGGAAAGTTGGATTGAAGGGGTATTCAGAGGTTGTCAAAGGTTGTAATAGAGGGTAGAATGTTGGGTAAGCGAGGTAGGGGTAGAAAGGGAATAGGGATTTCGGACAGAATGATAGGGGGTAGGAAGTATCCAGATTTGAAGAGGGATTAATTTAAGATGTAGAGGTAAAAATATAACCTGAGGCCCATCATAAACCTACCTTAACCGGTAGATTACCCTTCAATCAATCAAATTAACAATTATCTCTATACATTTTCACAGAATATTTGTTATTCATATTTAATATTATGTTTTTATTATTGACCATTATTAAGTTTTCCATTAATTTTCCCTTTTATTGAGAGCGTGTACCTATTCCACGACTTGGATTGCCTGCAGATGCTCTAAAATTTGGTTGAAAGTACAGTGTGTTTTATGCCTTTTTTCATTCTATTTTGATATTTAATGCTTCGAATAAATGGTTTGAGCATAGGCTCATATCAACCGATAGTAAAATTCATGAAATGCAATGAAAATCTCGAATTTATTAAAAAATGATCACCTTAAAAATGATGCATGACGGAATTGATTTACAGAGTAGAACGTTTACATAAAAATACAGATTTTTCGAAGTTAGAATTTTGCTACAAGTACAACACGCTACCATCCCCATGTGAATAATATTAAGGTAAATCTATAACTTTTTACGGGAAGAACAACTGATTCTGCCATGGAAAGTTTTCAGAAAATATAATTCATGAAAAGTGTAAGTAGAAGATAATACATAAAGAAGATTACTTTTCTTTATATACGTATTTTATATTGTATCATGACTTTTCATTGTCCTCCTAATCGAACAGCTGACCGGATTAGCCTGGGGGTAGGGCGCTCGCAGGATAATATCTTTTTTTTTAGACGTTGTGGGAAAATGTGGTTACGCACCCACATGGAAATTACGTCAAATGTCGCGGGTTCGAGTTTCGCCTAGGGCATGGGTTTTGCGTTTGTCCAAAAGGTTTTTTTTCTATGATTTGAAGAGGTGCGAAGTGACCATAGCCGTCGAAGCACCCATTCAACAAAAAACTACCTACTAATACCTAATTGAACTTAGTACTGAATTTACTTTATAGTAAAAAGCAATAAGCTTGGATGTAACGTTTTGAATCCTGGAATGAGGAAGAGCGGAGAAACATAGGAATTTCCAGATAAGGTTATAATAAATTTACATGTTGATCTAAAGCAAAGCTATTAGAGATCGAACCCCTTTTTCACAAGAAATTTGAAACAAAAAGTACGATTAATGACCTATAAGGCAACTACTGAGTGGTGTGAGTCATTTTTAGAAGCCTTCTTTTTTTGGTGTTATGAAACATTGATGGGAGAGTTTTTTGGAGATTTCAGCTATGTCATTATTATGAAATAAGATCAAAAAATATTTTTATTCTGTGACAAATATCATCACTGAGAAAGTAATAAAATGAAGGTTAAGGTTTTCATATTTGTTTCCAAGAGAATAATAGGAAATTTTAAAACTGTGTTTCTTTAATATTAATTAGAACTTCAACTTCAAGAGCGTTCAATTTGGTCATATATTGAGCGACACTCCCCTATTATGTTATATTTCCTCATTAACTTGATAATTTTTGAAAATTAAAATGGCTTTCAATTGAAGTACCAATTTATAAATATTTTTGACCAAATTTAATTACATCTTAGACAGAATTCTACCTTCATGATTTATGGTTTGAGGTACATGAGATAGGCTCCTAAAATTACCAAATACGAATTATAATAAAATGAAATTATTGAGAAAAAATCAGTAATAAGATGTAAAATTATATCCAAGAATTTACAACAGACGGAAAGCTTTGCTTACTAATACAGCATTTAAGGAGAAAATGGAATTGGTATTAAAGACGTTAGAGAAAAGAACTTAAGATATCAGGAGTAATGAAGTTAATGAAATTGATGAAAAATCATATATTATAAACAAACAGTGAAAAATTTGTATGAAGCTTAGTTTATGCTTCCGAAAATTGATAAAAGAAGTTGAGCAATCGTAGAGCGAGATCTTTGAGGTGCAAGTGTAGATGGGACCTTGGGCGGATAGGAAAACAAACTGTGAGGCATTCGTCACGATAGGGCAAGAGACGAAGGTGAAGGGGAATCCGAAGAAGGGCAAATTATTATTATTATTAGAATAGGATTATAAGTAGGCAATGTGCCAGGTGGTAACGTACACAGAAATCACAAAATCACACTTCTCTCAACTAAGAAAGGACAGAACAAAAAGAAAGAAAATATTCACAACAAGAAAAATATTCATCAAACAAATAATGTAAGAACCTAGTGAGGAATATAATATTTATATCACGTTTTTTGTATCTCTTCTTAAAAATTCTTAAGGTACTTGTAATGGGTAATGATAAACAATTTGCAGGTAGGTTGTTCCATTCAGTAATTGATTTATTTAAAAATGAAAATTTTTTAATGTAAGTTCTTTGTGGCCGTAATTTTATCTTGTCTAGTCATATTTGCCCATAAAATTTGGTTTATCTATCTCCTTTGATAGGTCTTCCAATGCTTTACCTACTTTGAGTAAATGAAACATTCCGCATACCTTGCTTCTTTTCTTTCCCGTTTTTAATGTCCCGACCAAGAGATATGAACATTTTTGTCACGCTGTCAGCCCTCTTATGTTTTCCCAGGACATATTTGGCTGCCTTTCTCTGGACTATCTCTTGTTTCCTAATTTTCTCCTCTACATACGAATCCCATGCTATTGCAGAATAATTTAGTATTGTTGTTACCAGGGCCTCATATGATTTTTCCTTTGTAGCTGCATGGCTCCCCTTCAGGTTTCTCATCACCCAATCCAATGTTTTCCATGTTTTCTTTGTCACGTATTCCACGTTCATTTCCCACCCTAAATCCTTGGTTAGATACACTCCTAAGTACTTACAACTGTAGCATTTTGTGATAAGTTTACCTGAGTAATTGTAGCCTCTGTGAGTCCTATTTACATTATTACTAAAAATAATTAATTTACATTTATTTCCAATTATGTCAATTCCGTTCTTAATTACCCTAATTGCCATTTTGTTTAGATCACTTTGAAGGGCTTCGTGGTCACTCTCCTTCTCAATTTGCCTGTAAATAATAAAATCGTCCGCAAAGAGTCGTACATCGGAATTTATTTTGTTCAAAATATCATTTACGTAGATTAGAAACAAAAGCGGGCCTAAGATGCTTTTCTGACGAACTCCTAAAGTTACCTTCGTTTCTGTGGAGAACATTTCTTCTACTTTCACCTTTTGAGATCGACCCTTCAGGAAATCCTTCACCCAAGAAATTACTCTGCTATCAGTTTGGATACCCAATTGCTGCATCTTTAGGATAAGCCGATCATGATCAGCTTTATCAAAAGATTTTGACAGGTCAATTATTAATGCATCCACTTCAGTTCCCTTATCAATAGAATGCAATGCCTTGGCAGAAACTTAATAATTGTGTTTCGCATGAGTGGTTTTTCCTGAAACCGTGTTGCGCGTGTACACCCAGTTTGTTTTTTCCCACAAATCCCAGAGATAGTCGGCAATTATTTTTTCTATTAATTTGCAGACCAATGACGTCATGCTTATTGGTCTGTAATTTTTCACAAGAGTCTTGTCCCCTCCTTTGAGGATTGGTGTTACATTTGCCTTCTTCCAATTATTGGGCAGTGAACTGTTATTTATGGTGACATTGAAAAGGTGATTAATATAATGTGAGATAGAATGACTAAGATATCAGTGGTATTGGATTTTTTTGTATTTGACAGATTGCGGAGGTTTTAAGAGAGAGGAAGAAATAGGCAATTGGATACAATTATGTGTTGATGTAATTATATTAGCCTTAAGAAGGATGCAGAGCAACGTACATAATTTCTTGGGTCCATCAAAAACCTACCCCCATTCTTGAACTATATGAATGTCATGTATCTAAATAACTATATCCCTGAAACTTTTGAATCCATATAATTGGTTCTTTTTTTAATAAATATTTCATAATTTCCCATAAATATATATCTTTGGCAAAGCCTAAATTCAAATATTACTAGTATTAAACCGTGAAAATCCATAAGGAAAATCGTATTAATTCATGAAAATTTTCTATATGGCTAATAAACTTCCGAAAACCATTTCTCTTATAAACTTTGTTTCCATATGAGTGCATACATAGTATCTCCTCGATAAATGGTCTATATTCTTACAGAAACTTGAAAATTTTATGAGGGGGGTATTGGCTATTCAAATTCTCTGGAGGATTCGCAAGTTTTGTAACATAAGAATAATAGTTAATTAATTTATCGATATTAATATTATTGTAAGTTATGCTTCATTCTTATCTAAAACTATTTCACCGATGACAGAAGACTTTCTTTAGCAATAAAAAATGTGGGTATTTCAATCTAATCTTAAATAGGTCACATTTAGTGTAATGTGTAGATAAAAGTATTGGTGTCCATTTTCGAAGTCAGATCAGAAAATGGTTCCAAATTCATAAGTAACTACTCGAAGCAGGCATGTAATGGATTAATTTACTCGTATATAAAATGATAGGCAATAAATGAATGGTCGTAAAATAAGAATAGCGGAGGATGGGAGCGATGGGAGATAAAAATTATTGTCAATGTATTAGTTTCCTTCTCGCTTCTTCAATAATATATCCCTTATCCTGCTGACGGGGTTAGCCTGGTTGATAGAATGTTCTCCGGCTAACCCAATGTCCGTGAGTTCGAGTCCCTACCAGGGCATGGGTGTTGTGTTTGTCCATATGGGTTTTTTCTATGACTTGAAGAGGTGCGAAATGACAATAGCCGTCGAAGCACCACCCAAAAAAATACTACTATTTTTTCTTATACTTTTAAATGCTTAGCAAGAAAAAATTATGTTTCTTCCACTGTAACACCCATAAGGATGTGACGTCAGTAACATCTACGTGATGATATTTTTAGTAATCGTCATGTAATCTAGGGTGACACTTTCAGATGGTATCTGAAGAAAACGTAGTGTGAAATTATTTCGAGGGAAAAGCTTTTTACCCTTTCATTTTTCTATCTTCCGCCTTTCATTTCTACCCCTCATTCCGTCCCTTTTCCAGAATCGTCCCTTCTTGCAGATTATTCCATTCTTCTCACCCGCGAGATCACCCACCCCTAAGCCACACGGCAAGAACGCAGAAAACCAAAAGTAAGTATGTAGAGCTTATCGAGGATCCTGGATTATGATGTGTTTCAAGACTTGAATTTCTCAGGGTATTCACGTTGTTCGCATAGCTTCCCCAGTTATCCTTATGGTAGTCACACCCACTCTCGTTTAGAGTCTCATTCAAGTCACGTCCATCTCGCAGAATTAAAATTTGCGTCTCTTTTCTCCCCTTACGGCCAAGGTTCCAGAAATATTACGACGCCGAAGTGCAAGTGTGAACCCGCGGAAGCGTTCTCGACTCTCAAGCATGGAGAATGAGCGGTCAAGGACTTCAAATGAAGAATTTAGGCCGACCGGGTTAGCCTGGTGGGTAGCGTGCTCGCCGACTAACCCAAAGGTCGCGGGTTCGAATCCCGCCCAGGGCATGGATGTTGTGTTTGTACAGATGGGTTTTTCTATGCATTGAGGAGGTGTGAAATGACCATAGCCATCGAAGCACCCTATAAAACAAAAATACTACTACAATTGAACGGTAAGAACCCAACCCCGTTCTCCTCCTCTCCCTTCCCCCTCCCTCTTACCAACCTTTCCACCCCCAACTGGAATGAGTATATATGTATTCTGTAAACTCTGTGCTGTTTCACCTGATAATGTTTACTATGTAGACAAAACTTGTCTCATATAAACAGTGTAATTTTGTGGAAATTTGCATTTTATTTATTCTGTACAGTCATGAATCATGCAGTTTGATTTATTCAAAAAATCAAGTTCCCCAACTGTTTCTGTAAATAATACCCTATGTTCACTAGTATCATGGCAATCTTCTTCCCTTTTGAATATTATGTCACATGTTTAAAATTCTGAATTGGAGTGTGTTGGCCATTTCTCCATGCTAATATTGTAAAGAGGTAAATGTGATCTTGACATTTGAAAAAGCATAATAAGTCCCTACATGCCAGATTCATTGTAGTGGTTCCTTCCTGTGGACCTCTGCCTCCTGGGAGGTGACCACTATATGTATTAGAGTGAGGGAAATCATCGAATTAGTTTATTTATATGGCTTGTTCAGCTGTCAGTATGGTTGAAGTCAACCCTTAAGGCTATAAACATCACTGGCCTGTGGTGTGAAATTTCCACGCGAGATGGTGCCACAATCGTTACTACGACAGCAACCCCATATAGCTGTAACTGTACGCCAAGTTCAAAACTCACCTCCTGCCTACGAATCCACTCCCATCCTAACCCATCCACTCCCATCCAACGACCGTCCCATTCAACTTGCATACACATCCCTCTCCCTCCTGGTCGCGAGATATTAGGGAGGGGAGTGGCGGGAGTGATGGTGGTTCCCCATCGGTGTC
>WURS02448232.1:0-14380 GCA_011762765.2 Rhinocypha anisoptera
GGCATGGCTGTTGTAACGTCAGATTTCATTTTAACATTATCCTCCTCGGGAGTAAACAAAAAAAAAACGCAGCACACTTCCAAATTTACGTCTTTATTCTCTCTCGTGTCTCACTCCACACTCCACCCCACTCCGCACTCGACCGTCCCCCGCTATTACTTTTCAAAAATCCCCCCGCTTCCTCCACACAACAATCCCCTTGTTTTTGTCTGTGTTGTGAAACCTACCCTCGGGTTAAAAAAAAAAACTGTGGTGGTGGGAGCAAACGGACTTCTTTGAACGGGCGTTCTCTCCGGTTACGGGGTCGCTAGCGATTTGGGGAGACTCGCGAATACCTGAAGCGGTCGTCCGCGTGGAGGTCCTTCTCCGAGAGCGGTTCTCCCCTGATCACCCGCGCGGCGCAGCACTTCACTTCCCCGGTGCCGTTGCCTTTGGCCCACTCGCCCACGAGGCTCGAGTTGATCCGGACGAGCGGCGGTGGGGCGAGCGGGGGCGGCAGGTGCGAGGGGCGGGAGCAGACGGTCGAGGGGGGAACGGCGGAGGAGGCTGCCGTTGCCGCCTCCGGGGTGGGAGGACCGTCCGTCTGCGGCGCCGCTGTGTTCCGCTCCCCATCGGTGCCCTGGGCGGGAGTCGGCAGCGTTGGTGCGCTGGTTGGGTCCGGAGGGGAGGCGGACTCGCACGGGACGAGGTGCGTGAGCGGCGGCGGAGGGCCGCACGAGAACGGTCCCGGCCTGTCCACGAAGGGTTTTATCGCTTCGTCCCAAGGATCCACGCGAGGGATTTTGCAGGCTTTCCTCTCGAGCGGCGCCGCTGTTCCTGGGGAAAATGGAACCTCCAGTGAAATGACGTCGTGGCGAACGCAGTCTGGCACTAAAAGTACGAGGTCTGTTCAAAAAATACGTGGACTGACTTCATAAAACAAAATGTACCTTAGTTAGAAGGGACATGTCTGGGTTTCCTTCAAAGTACTCTCCTCCCCCAAACCACACACTCTTCCCAACGGTGTTTTCACTCGTTGAAACAGATCTGGCTCGCTTGTTTGTGATGTCCTTCACCCCTTTCGTCGCATTTGCCTTAATCTCTGGAGTTGTGTCAAATCTTCTTCCATTCAAGGGTCTTTTGAGTTTAAGGGCCATGAAAAAGTCACAAGGAGCAAGAACGGTAAAATTCATCACCTGTTATGATCCTTGACAATAAAGTTTCATCTTCCTCTGAACGATTAAACAGTTCCTGACAAACCTGGACGCGATTGGCTTTTTGGAATTCCGTCATCTGGCGTGGCACAAATTTCGCAGCAACATGATGCATCTTCAATTTTTTTGTCAAAATCTCGTAACAAGATCCAACTCATATCCCACACTGTTAAACAAGCTCCCTGATGGTCAGACGTCGATTTGGCTGCATGCAGGGTGCCGATTTTTTTGACGTGTGGGTCGTCAGTTGACGTGGAAGGACGTTCAGGACTGTCATCGTCTTCAATCGACTGTCGACCGCCCTCAAAACGTTCATGCCGCCTTTGAAACATTCCGTATGCTTCATCGAAACATCTCCATAAGCCGTGTTGAGCATAGCAAATGTTTCAGTCGCAGATTTTCCAAGCTTAACACAAAATTTCATTGCAAGTCTTTGTTCCTTCAGGCCATTCTTTTTTAAATCCGTCAAACGAAAAAATCGCACTTCACTAAAAACCGCGTTTATAATCAACAAGTGAAGATATCTGAAATAGGGAAACGGCATTAGCATCAGCTGATCCGTACAAATTTAGCGACACCAAGCGGATTCCCCTGGAGCCAACTCTAGTCCCGCAATTCAAACAGTCCACATATTGTTTGAACAGACCTCGTAACGTCTAAGGGCAGGTTGCACCATCTCCAGTTACGCTCGCCTGCTACCTTACCTCCAGCTATTGGTAACTGGCGGCTAGCAATAACAAGCGTCGTTGCACCAATGAAAAGTAACCGAAGGCTACGCAACTAGATGGCTACCTAGTATGTGTTCGAATGTCCGATTGTTTTTCTCATACATTCTGACTCTGAAAATAACCTATGTGATTATATTCAGCATTCTTTTTTTTGTAAGTAAGCACATAAAAAACACAGCGGCGTGTTGAGTGATTGCTTACTTTGTGTTTGTTGAATAATACCTCGTGGCCGAAGGTATAAAGGAACAATAATACATTGAATTATACACTAATGTTATTGGTTGGGACGCATTTCAATTAACTTAATTAAAAATTTGTGTGAATTGTCACGTCTTAATCCGAAATCTCATGAAAAAATAATCTTCGGAAAATATTTCGAAATGTTGTGGTCGTTGTCTAACATTCCGCTTCTTCTGTTTAGCCTTTACCATTTCCAGCACTTCCGGTTCCTCGCCGGAATCCGAAATATCGTCTAAAACTTGTCGGCAAACGTTTTCTTCTTCCATTTTGTTTGTTTATAATGCTCTAGTTCACCCATGATTCTCCACGAGTAGGCTCCGGTTACGACGACAATCGGAGGTTCAACCAGCGGCTACGGTTAAGCATGCTTTAGCTGGAGGTCACTGGGTAACTAGACGTGGTGCAACGCATTTTAGCATCTAGCCGTAGCCCTAAGCCTGACTACCGGTGTAACTGGAGATGGTACAACCAGCCCTATACCATGTAATCACATCTGTGATGAATTTCTCTTTTGCAATCCAAAAAAGTATTGAGTATTCAACTCGCACATTAAGAATCTTATAGTGGCAGGTATATCAGCGTATCACTCAGTTCACTATAGAAAATAAAATTTATTGTAATGCATTTTATTGTTTGCATTAAATAAATAATAATAATTATTAGTTCCATTATATATTTTCTAGTTTATTTTAACATTTAAAACATCTTAGGTTCACTTCAAGTTATGAAGATGCTTATATTTGGGTGCTCTGTTCTAATTCCAGGGACTCTGGTTGATGAGGAGAGTGGGAACCTTCGTGTACTTATTCAAGCTGCTGAGAATGATTCTGTCGGCAATGAAACATCAGAACGAGGTGTGCACCATAAGCATTATTGCAATCTTGAATTCATATCATATCTCGGATGTGTAAATGTAGTTGAATTACTTAACAAAAAGGTTTTGCTTTGGTCACAAATTTGGTGAAATGGTATATCACAGACTCACTCTCTTCAGAGGAAAATATAAAAATTACTTTTTTAAATTTTGTTTGTTGTTTCCAATTGCTGGGAATGAGATTCTGAATATGCAGAAGAAAATGTTTTATTTAACGCTTACTTAATATTTCAATTTTTTCACTTCTTAAGTCACACTCATTGATTGAACTCAGTCATTTATTGATATTGAGAATGTAATTTTTTTAAATGTTGTTTTTCCCAGTGCTTAATTTGGTCAATACTTAACTCATGAATATATGACATAATAATATTTTTGTATTCAGTAATCATTTACCATGACATTATACATGGGTATTATTGAATTGAATGGTTATAATTTACTCTTTTCTTTTTATTCCTAGTTGAAACCATGTATGCACATGATGGAAATGCTTCAGATTTAACTGATGGGCATAAAGTTGTTTTGATAGGAGGCCAAAAAGGAACAGAGGTAGGTTTTCTATTCTATAATACTTTATATTGTAGAATTGTACTCTGATTTATACTTTGTATTGTATTTTTATTTTTAATTTCACCCTTGCCACCTGGCTTGTAGCTATCTACAAGGTATTATTGTAAATAAATAAATAAATAATAATTATAACTTGTGGTCACTTGTCTAAGGTTGAATTAAAATAGCTGGTGGTCATGAGAATAAGCTTCCTTTCTTTACTTTTTTCATTTTCTTATGTATACTAACCACTTTTTCTTGTATTCATATGTTTCATCGTGATGGATTTCATAATTATATATTTTATTTCATATAAGAATTATTTATATACATGTTTAAATCTTTCAAAAAAGTAAATATGTTACACATTTTTTCTATATGAATGTTGCTGTTGGCCTTGGATACTTTAAGACATCATTGGGTCTTCCAAAACTTTAACACCCCTGACTGTTAGCAATGAGTTTTTATGATAGTTACCATGAATAATATTAAAATTAATGTTAAGTAATTTGGTTGTCAACCACTGAATTCCCCTCCAACTCTCCTTTTGGTTCATGCTCCCCTCCATCAGTTCATAAAAATCTCAAAATTTAGCTGATACTCCTATGGTGTTGTTATGAGAACATGTCCTTCAATATCATTTAAACTTTACTGATATCAAAATGTTCAGTAAAAATCTGTGCAAGTCAGTGATTTTTTTGTTAACAGCAGTTTGAATGTGATGGGTGACACAAATAGTAATTAATTATAAAGTTATTTAGGTGTTCTGATGTTTTTTCCTCCTATATGTACTTTTAAGGTCACATTGGTACTATATAATGAGGACTTGTAATCTCAAAAAATGTGTGTATCATTTGCTTCTCCACATTTATTTCAACATGTCTATTTTTCACTGCTGCATTATGATTGAATTGGGTTGTCATATTACGATGCTAGAAATATGTATACTGGAAAATCATTTTGAGGAGAAAATTAAAAATTGATCAAGGTAAAATTGTTGTATCTTATAACATGCTTCATCAAGAAAATTAATGTATATCTCTGCATTTATTTCAAAATGTCTAAATATAATCACTAGATTGTAAATTAAATGTGCAGTCCAGTTCCAATGCTACATTGTACAAATATGCTGGAAAAGCTTCTTGGGAGGAAAATGTAAAACAGGTCAAGGCTTAAATGATGTAGTTTCGAGCATCACTTTCTGGAAGCAATCCATGACTTAAAGAAAATTGGCGCTTTGAAATTTCCACATAAAATATTTATTTCACGACTGGGTTTCAATGCATAGCATCATCATTAGGTCATGCATAGCATCATAACCTGATGACGGCACTATCTTCCAATCGTGCAAGAAGTCTGTTCTTATCGGAACAGACTTCTTCCAAATCCCAAGAATACAAAGGAATCTGATGACGTTAAGTTACAAGTGACTTCAATCACTCGGACTGGCCCTGCCTTCCCATATGCCAAGAGATTTGAAATATATCATAAGAGAAAAAGAAAGTTGTGATGAATTTGTTTACACTTTATTGTTTGCATCTAACTCTAATGTTTTATGTGGAGATAATTATTAATATTGATTACTGATATGCACTTTTAAATCAAATGCTCATTAGTTACATGATCATTTTCCTTCTGTCTCATCATATGATCAGTATGTCTTTTATTTGTAAATATTTCAGCAATGCATTGATGGAAACGAAAATTCTAATTTCATCATCTTTCTTGTTCATTCCATAGAACTCTTGTTGTGTTGTGGAAATAAATCATGCAAAAATTTTACAATCTCATTGTTTCATTGCCATTTTTAGGATGCTGCAATGATGCAAGGGAGGATTGAGTTGCTGTTGGCCGCAGCCGAGAGTAGGGAACAAGGGATGGAGATGCAGCCCCTTTACATCTGTGACTCGTCCCTTGATGGTGGTGAAGCGCAGATATTCATGACACAGGATGACCATCAGATCTTTGTGGTTCAGAATGTGATGGACAATGATGATGGGCAGACAGAGACTGTGGTAACCACTTAAAGTGAAAAAAAGTGGTTTCATCCGATAACTGTGAGTGTACAGTAACAACTCCGAGACTCTTTTTAGTGGATGGAGAAAAACTGTAACCGGCAATGATATTGTGGTCGTCTTTATTTTTCATACAAATATGGGCCAAGAAGTTGTGTGTGGCTCCTGAAATTAAGAGATGATTACAATTGTAATCAGATCCTTAACTTTCATCAGAAGCCAATTGCACTGGATTCCATTTGGATATTTACAAATTGATTTTTTATTAGAGCAAACTTAAGAGACATTCCCTTTCAGTTTCTCTTTACTGTAAAATGAATTACATACACATTAGGGTCTGTGTAAAGCAATAATAAGCCTTTGCTCACCGATGACATTCATGGCTTTCTATGAAATATAATTTGTGCAATGCATTAATTATATATAACCATGTAATTTCTTTTTTTTTCTCTTGAAAAATTAAAAATTTACCAAATGCAATACACAACCTGATTGTTTTCTGTTTACAGGAACCATTCATTTACTTTGTATTATTATTACATTTTCACATTTTATTGTGATACTATTATCTATATTTGGGTGCATGAAACGTCACTTTTGCTGCATTTTCGTATATAAGATATTACCATATTCACCCAATTATAAGATAACTCAAATTTAAGACGACCCTACATTTCTCTGAGGCAAATTTTGGAAAAAAATCCTTGTTTTATTTGAAGGTAACTATGGCGTTACACAAATGTATAATAATAGTTGTTTCACTACCTTATTTAATCGATCACAGTAGAGTCTTGATTTTACATAACACACAGAGAACCAAATTGTCAGTGTTTTGTAAAATCAAATTATGTAACATCGTAATGATGGCTAATTTTGATAAATGTGCTAAGACCTTGTGATGCATCATAATATATTACTATACTCTTGGCCATTGTAACTATTGTTACTACAAAGAGATCATTTATACATATATTCAGTAATTGAAAATAAAACTATTTTAATTATCACTCAGCTTAGTCTGAATTGGCAAAGTATTATCAGTACTTTGTAATGATCTGGCAAAACCCCTCACTCAGAATTACTTTTTGTCTCATCATCCTGTTTCTGTCGCTGAAAAATATTTTTATGCATGCTAAAATCCTTGCAGCAAAATCCTTACATGTAACGAGAGTGAATAGAAACATCATAACATTATATGTACATAACATTTTTTCTCATGGAATAACACCTAATAGAAAGTTGTCACTTCTTCTATTATGATGAAGATGATTTGTTGTTTTCGTAAAATTTCTTCTTTTAAAGTGTGAGCGTAGCATGCAGAACCATAATTTGTAATTATAACACTCAAAATCATCATTTATTTCTTTGTAATTACACTGTATTCTCTAGCCCCTTAATAATGGTTGGTTCTTTGATTTATTTCCTTTAATTTTTGATAACCTAAACCGTGTCTAAAATTCTGCTAAACAACATTGGCCAGTGTGACAACAGCTCGTAGGAGACCCAAAAGACAGCTATCACTCAGAACAACTGATGAGGTTCCTACCCTCACAGTTATTGTTCTTATGCTTCCTATCTCAATGTCAGTACGTTATTCATGAGTATGGTGGTAGTTGTGGCATAGTATTTGTCATAAAAAAGCTAACACCTGAAATCCATGATTGAATAACATGATGAAAAACATGAAAATAAAATAATAATGTAAATTACTAAGAATGCTGGCAGCAATTTGTTACTATTGTATTACACAGTAGTGTATGGAATTAGGTACTTAAAATTTAATTAAAGAGTGACATTAAAAAGATTCTTCTAGATTTTGCTGAAGTCTTAATAAGTTCTGTTGCTTTGTTTTGTAAAAATGAATTAATACTTCCAAAACCAAACCAAAATGGCCTTACATAAAATTGTTATGTTAAATTTACATGATTTCAAATTGTTTGCCATAAGAATATTTAAAAGATAGACCGAGACCACATTGTTGCCTGTGTAAAATCAGTATATGTAAAACCATGATTTTACTGTATAAGACAACTCGAATATAAGATGACCCCCACATGTTTCCGGGGTTAAATTTGGAAACAATCCTCTTCTTATATTTGGGTAAATATGGTACTGTAGTAAACAAGTATTAGTAAATATAAGTAAATTATTACTAGTATTGTACCCTGCTGAGGTAAGTTTTGGACTTTTTAATAATACGTATTCACTTGACCTTTGCGTTCAATTTGTTTACATATATTTATTATGTATGTGAATTATAATTTTATTTGTCTAATGCACAGGAAATCATTCCATTATTCAGCTACTCACAACACCATTTTTATGTTGTCTAAATATATTTTCTCTTCATCTAAATCATTCCGTCTTCATATAATTCTTACTTATACTACGGCCAAATTATCTTGATCTCTAATGGTTCAAATCACAGACCAATCAGCGATCTTCTTGTATGAACCCATTTCTGCTACATTCCAGGAGCAGGATAGAAAGCTACCAAAATGATCATGGCGGATTTGTTTACATCAGATGTACTTCTGAAGTTGCGAAACATGACTTGGTTTTTCGTTGTAATCATTAGAGATGTAAAGCCTTCTATGTACTAAGCTGCTTTCAATATACTCTGTCCCTCAAATGTCCTTTTCCATTTTTTTATTTTCCCTCTGGTGAAAACACTGCCAAAATTATTAGTGGACTTATGGGATATCCTTTTTAATTCACAAGCATTCACAAATAATCTTCTGTTGAATACGTGATATAAACTGTCATGAAGAAAATTATGTTTGTTTACCCAGTTTTAAAAGACCACCATTGATTTTTCTTCATACTATCTGATTTTTTACATTTGATTTCCAGAGGTAGCTTATTATAAATTTTACTCCCCATCTCCCTTGGACCCAATATTTTGGTTCTCTTTCTTACATTTTCTTGATGAAGATTACCTAAACTTCTAGTGTTATGTTGGTGAATTTCTGACTGTAATGAAAACTTTCAGATTCTTCTTTATAAATATTGCACTAGGTATATAAACAATAGGGTAAGGGAGAATCTTTAGTGATATGGAGATAGGAATATAGGAAGTTAATATGACTTGTGATTACTCATTTCTGTATTTTTAATATTTTTTTTAATGAGGAGTGTTTTAGGATATCAAAGAATTGTGAAGATTTAGATTTGGTTATATATTTTTTTGGCAGTAAGCATTCATATTTCTTAGTTCATGAAAGGTGGTGAAATATTAAAGTTATTTGTCATCGTTATTATTGGTTCTTTAAAGCTTCTAATTCCTTTGATTATCATAATTTCCTACCATTTTATATCCCCAGGAATTTTCAAATATGTAATAGCTTTTTATATGATTTTATTATGGTATCTTTTTCTCATCTCTGACTTTCCTCCATTTATTCTTCCTTTTGCCTTCTTTTCTGCATCTAACTCCCTTTTATTGCTATGCCTTTTATCATAGGTTATACTAAGCTTATGATTTAGATGATAATGAGTAGAAATTTTTTTCAGGATAAGTTTATCATCCATATGCTCAACCCCATCATAGAAGGTCAGGTACGTAATTGTCTTACTCCTAACCTTTGACCTATCTTTCCTAGATGACACTACAAGGAGTTTAGGCTCCTGCCAATCTTGCTTTCTAGGTCATGAAAGTACACATCTTCAGCACAATAGGGTTTTAGTTCAAGGAGGAAACCTTTCTCGCTCATGCTGTTCTGCCTAACCCTTTCGTGCCGAATGACTGGTATATTGGGTGTTCTGAATCATCCCCCAGTACGAATTTCCTTTTTTTGGGTTATTCAAGTACTATTCCCTCAAAAAAACAAAAATATGTGTCGCTCTGCCTAAGCTAGATTCAAACCATCCCAGGTATATTTTCTTCCCGTTTCGACCCAACTCTGCAGGGTGTCACCCTTCCCTCAGTCCCATGGTGGTGGTTAATTGACCCTTGGTCAGTCTGACTGCCTCTTTCTTGGAATTTTTCTCTGTTCAATTTTTTTTGTTTTTTCAGTGTATTTTTTTAAACAGCCATTTATATAAACTCAAGTAATATTATTTAAAAACTGAATTCCCATAATTTTGCTGAGGTTATGCCATTTTTAAATGAAATTCTACCATAATTTCTAACGATGTTGTTATATCAAGTGCAGAAATAATGCAAAGTAATCTTTGGGATTTCTGTACATTTTTGTACAAAGGTAGTTATACGTACAACGGTCTACAATGTATATGCCCATAATACTATTAGTGAAACACGCATAAAAGAGTAATTTTATTTTACTATTCATCCTGTTAAACTGCAAAAACTATTAACTGCAACCTTGATTCTTACTTTTCGTACCGAGGAGACAAATTTTTTTCTAGTTTCATTGTACAAATTTTAATCAAGATTCATGACCCAAGGTCAGTGACCTCTTCTCTTGAGCAGATACCTATGCTTTTTCAATTACCTTTGTAATCCTGTGCACTTACTCTATTGTGTAATGTTTATTTCTAAATCCAGCCTGATGATACAGTATAAGATTTATTTCCTCTTTATCAGTGGCTTGGACCTCATCAGGATCAGTTTTTCAAGCAATTTTGAGATAACTTATAACAGTAAGATTGGTATGTAAGATTCATTATCATTTGGTACCTTTTCTGGTTTCAGGATGGCCTCACCTGCTGTCTACCAGCTGGGAATGTACTTTAACTGATGGCAGCATTAAATAATTGCTGTAATGTTTTTTGCCCTTTCTCTAGCAGTTCCTTCAGGATTTTGCCTGTTATCAGTTCATATCCTGGTGCTTTATTGATATGAAAATTATTTTTTCATCCTTTACTTCTTGTGGCATTATTTTCTGTATATCCCTTTTATCATTCTTATGTAGGTACAAGGATATAGCTTTCATCTGCTGTTTGCCTAGGCAATGGATAAGAGGTTTCTTCATGTTGTCTTGCAAAGAGATCTGCCTTCTCTTTTGGACTTCTTGCTCAAGACCCATCCTCCTGCCACCATGGGGGTGATTGGGTCTTTCGTCTTTTCATCCCTTTTGATGCTTTCTGTGAATAGTCAGTCCTTCTAAGCTGTGAGTTTAGTATGGTATATTTGGAAGCTCTCATTTTTAACCTTCTTTACTAATTCTTTGAGCTCAATACAAAGTGAGTTCAAGATTATTTTGTTTTCCAATGTACAAACCCTCTGCCAGGTTTTTCAGGCATGTTCCTTTCTCCTAAACAGCTCTTTTTCCTCAGTTGGTCAGCTGACTTGTTGGTTGTTTACTTGTATTTAAGGAATACTAGCCCAGCATGCATTCTGTATGCTTATATTTATTTCAACCTCATCTTCCAATTGCTATTTATTGATTAATAGGACTTGAAGCTCTATATACTCTTCCTATAGTTACCATATAAGACTGAGTTTGTCTTATTATTTTCAAGCCTGGGTGGACATTTTTGGGCCTCTATCTGCACATTAACTGTCAGTACCACTGGTATGTGATCTGATGGCAAATAAACACTATTTTCAACATGTGTACCAACCAGATACTCCTTTCATTACAAAAAATTCTATCAGATCTGGAACTTTGTCGGGGTTTGATAGCCAATAAGCTGGTGTACTGCTTGAATGGAAATCAAGGTTAGTGCTCATTCTGATCCATATAACCCCGACCTTTGTGTTCATTAATATTGAACCCCAGAAGGATCCATAAAGTCACCTTCATTAATGAAGTGATTGCCTATTGACCTAAAGAGTATAACATATTTCTCTTCTTTCAAATTGTCTTTGTGGGCAGAATATTGTTGAAATTGTTAAACTTCCTTTGTTCGTTAGCTGTATATTTGGAGTTGTCCCTTGCTGATAATCTTCTTCAATTTTCAAGGCTTTTATGATGATTAATTTTAGTTTTAATCAGGACTAACCTCCTCCCATAGCTTTTTCTGATAGTTGAGCAACATGATAGCAACCAAGGAACTTATCTTAACAATGGTATTTTTTATTGGGTGACTTCTGAGAGATATTGACCAATGTATAAAGGTGTAGTCATATGCTATTTGTTCTGCTGGTTCTATTGAAAAGTATCAAAATTAGGGTGGTATTACTGTCTTATAGATACCTCTTGCATGTGAGTATATGTCCTTAAAACATTACCTTCCTTAAACTACTATTACAGGCTTAACCTCAAACAGTACTTCCTCTTATGTGCTCATCCACTCCTTTGATCTACATTTCTTCCAATTGATGTTCACCTTGATGGCTGAAATATTGATATAGGAGCCTAAAAAATCCGTTTCTATTGGCTATAGGACCTTACTTAGTTCCACTTAAAAGCCAATAGCACATCCCTCTTCTTTTAATGTAAAAAACTCTAGTTCATTTAAAAGGTCATATTAAGAATATCTCCATATTAATGGGTTTGAAAAAACCTGTTTATGTATTTGTTATAAAATAATGTAGAACAGGCCAATTTTATCAGAACCAATATATTCATTGCACTATAGGGCTATTTGAAATTTAGCTTATTATGAAATTTCAGTCGTAGAAAGTGGAGGTGAAAACAATATGATTACGAATAAAGACTTACATGCATAATGCTATTGTCCTTCAGCCATTCACAGATTTCAGGGTTCCTTTTCCTCACACTGAATGGTGTAGGTGACATGGAAGATGGGGACTCCTCCAAACACATCACTTCTCCAGAAGAATATTGTAAATGACATCATTAGATGTTATGACAGTAACTTTTCACTCAATTGCTCACATGTTATGCTGAATGTTTATTGTTGTTTCCTTATGTCTTTATGTTCCTTGCAGGAGCATTGTTCGGCATTCAGGAAGTCATGCAATGCCCAGGGGCAGTGCCTCGCTTTAGGCGGTCGTTTTTTGTTAGAACTTTAATAATGGAATTAATAGCGATGAAAATAGTCTGTTAATTTTACTGCTAAAATTATGTATAATATTTCTATATGTAGCGCGTAAGGAAGATATTTTCATCTAGCTCTCAAAAAATTTCTTCAAGGCATTTATAGGACTGGGAGGTAGACCACCGGGAATACATGATCTTCGAATACACCGGGAATACATAAGAACGTTCTTATTTTTATCAATACCACTGGTGCACTTTCGTGGCAATACTTTCAAAAACCCCCGATAACTTACTACCAACCATCATTGTCAGCTACTTAGTCCACATTAGTCACCCGATTACTTAGATTCTCACAAAGGCGATCTCTTAGATGCACACCAACCTTTCCAATGGGAATAACATTGCCTCTTATAGTTTGAAATTCGTCTCGAGAAAAGTTTTAACTCTCCAACCGTTAAGTACTTATCGGAAACCGTTGTCTTATAAAGACGCACAAAAGGATCTAACCGTTGAGTATTGAAGGAGAAACTGTCCCAAGTAAGTGGCATCATGTTGGATTAAAGATATTAGCACTCACAGTGACCCCTGTTGCTGTTATAAAAATTGAACTCGTATTTGAGTATCACTTAGACTCGAAAACGGTGCGAGCGAAGCTTTAGCGAGAAAATACTAACCAAAAGCCTAAACAAGAAGCTCAAACTGCATAGTCCTTTCCTGTGTGAAGTTACCATGAAATCCATCGGACTACTCTGATTATATTGACTTATAACTTTTTCATTTGTTGTCTGATAAAATAACGAAAAATATGGAGTGAAACAACATGATATTTGAATTATGTCGGAAATTAGAAATTATTTGACTTTATTGGAAAATATGGCTGCTACTTTGTAATATCCGTTGACTTAAAAAAATAATATTTGCGGATGTGTGTGTGTGCATAGAAACGTCATAGGAAAGGCATTATTCCTGTTAAGTAATTCTAGTTCGTCATACATTAGTTTCAACACAATTGTTTTAAGCTTTGGGGTAATAAATTACCATAAATGGGACTTTTATCTCCCGCGGTCGAGCCATATTACGATGAAACCACGTGTTCCGAAATGCAATATGGAGTTCACTATCATTGTAATTTACAGCAGTTGGGAGAATGAAAGTGGTGGTTGTGACTTACTTTATGCCGGCATAGAGAATTGTTTCATCATTTGCTAGTCCTAATTATCTGACATAATATAATATGTAAGAAATGTCTTTTCAGTTTTTGAAATTAAGAAGAAAATAAAGAAGTTATATTTATAAGAGTGCATTTTTGAAGAATTCTATCTTCCTTTTTGTATATTATATTGTAAATGTTACAATTTTTTGTCATTGAATATGTATGGAAAAGGGTTTATCCCGCCAATAAAGAATATTAATATTAGGAAGTAACTAGTTGCCGGATAATGTTGGAGATGATCCGTATTCTCTCCTTTAATGCGTGTATATGCGTGTTTGAAGACTTTATAAATGGAGATTCGAAAAAAAATCACGTCAAAATTAATTTTGGTAACACGACTGATACATCTTTGTGGATTCACAATTCAGTGAATTAAGAGATTCTCTCATAGAGTTCAGGATTTTCGAGCTTTTTTTCGGTAGGTAAGGGTAACCCGGCGATTTTATAAGACGGCAAACTCATCCGTCGACGAAAAGAAAATTGAGCATACATATTTTTCTATTTCCATTTCATCATATTATAGATTTTAAGATATATAAAAATGCGAAAATACTTTGCTAATATACATAGGCGTGCGCACGATGGGTGCCACGGCACCCACGCTAGTATCCGAAGGGGTGCCGAAATTTGTTTGGTACCTTGTTCCCCCCCATCTCTCCGGTCAATGGACGAAAAGGCCGGTGTTTTTGGACTCGGCATCCACATTTAAAAAAC
>WURS02448243.1:0-14380 GCA_011762765.2 Rhinocypha anisoptera
TGTTGACTTGTGGTGACAAAAGTTTCGCTAGCCATCCTGCTAGCGTCTTCAGGTCGAAGTGAAGACGCTAGCAGGATGGCTAGCGAAACTGTTGTCGCCACAAGTCAACAAACGCGGACGCAGAACCCGATAATGCCGAGAGCACAGAGAAAAGGGATTTTGGATAGAATGATGGGTGGTGAGAAATATGCTAATTTGAATCAGACACTCATAAAAAACCTACCTTGACCGTTAGATTAGTCTTCAATAAAATACGTCTTTTTTCCAATTTCTAGATGATTCTTGAAATAAACATCTAGGGAAGTAATAAATATTCTCTTGATATAAAAGACGAAATCCTATCATTAAGGGGGCTACCTATGGAATTTAAAAAGTTTAACACATTGTCATTAATTATAAAAAAAGGAATATCTCCAGGTAGCCCGAAACAGATTTTTAAAACGATATTAAATTTATACAAATTTTTATATTTTTTCGTTTTCCTTACTCATTTCTGTTATTATTTTCCTGCCTATCTTCTTATTCGTACCTCCCAAAAGAGATACAATTTTTGGTACTTCATGCCCATGCTTCAATATTTGCTTTTCTCATTTTATTTTTAACCAATTTTCATGTTCATTCATGTTGCTCACGATCTTATGGACCGTTAGCTCATCATCAGAGAAACATTTCTCCATTTCATATATATAATAGTTCTCTCAGACCGACGAAGGGGCGAGAAAGCCCCGAGATATCTCTTCCCAATGTGAGTCTTTTAAGTGTTTCTTTCTGTGTGTGAATGTGTATAAGTGTGTGCGTATATGTATATTCTGTGAAAATAAGTATGACTCCCGTAGTTAGGGTTTCGTTAAATTATCCACTTCCAAGTTTGGTCCTGGATAATAGATTTCCAATGAACTTTAAAATTCTTACTCCCATAAGAGAACCATTATGCGAATTTATGAGGAACATCTTTCATTCAAGCAAAACAACGAATCCATTCCATTCCAGTTATTGCCAATTAATATCATAACAAGCCGGAAATACTACATTCAAGGGTTAACTCCCCGTAACATTAATCAACCATTGTTCTACCGCACTGCCCTCCCCACTGGCTCGTCCATGCGGAAATGAGAGGTGATTTCAACAGCCGAATGGAAAGGAAGAGGATACTCATGATAGATGCCTATTTTAAACCAGTAACCGTGCATTGCTATCAAATTTCAGCTACTTCCCTGCTCGAATTCTTTATCACGTTCCGTGAATAGTCACGGAGAACGATTTCGATTCTACAGAGGCAGGTTACAATTTTCTTGTGTCTGATTAAATTAACGTGGAAAACTTTCTTTCAAACTAATTTCAGTTCCAAATGGATATCGATTTTATTTGACTATAGTAATTCGCGAATAATGTTAGTTATACTTATTAACTTTAGACGAATTCCGACTAAATTAATTTAAAAACATACCATTCATGACATGAATGATGAATTCCGTTTGGGAGTGTCCCCTTGCCTGGATAATGCATTTTAAATTGAAAGTTTCTGTCGTCATGCCCGTCCATTCGAAGAGGATTTCAACATGACAATCCAAGCATTGTTTCCTCGAGGGGAGTTTCCCCATTTTGCATCCAAATCGCTCCGCCCATCTAATGCTGGATCCCATACACGAGTATTGGGCTTGAGTAAAGCTTCAATTCTAGTCTACATCTAAGGAAACGTTAGATTTGGAATACATATTTAGGTAATATTACGTATTCAGGGATGTTATCATAGGTCGCCGAAAAGTAGTGCAAATTCACAGTGGCAATTAATTCATTATTAGTCACGAGAGGCAATCCCTGCTCCACATCATGAATTAATACAGATCCTCACAACTTCCAATTCAATTCATGCTATCCAAAGTGGCTAATCTTTTCCTCAACTTCCCTAGTCGTTCAACATTCCTTCAATCAACTTTATCTAATATCATCAATTTGCCTTCTTTCCCAACCAACTTTACTTACAACTAACAATTTCCTGTGTCCTCTCTTCAGCATATTCGTTTCTGTTCTGCGCGTCTGTATCTCAAATATTTCTATTCTACTCACTTATCTTTTCCTCAAATACCATAATAATGCTCCTTAGATAAATGCAAAAATAAGTTGTTGTAAAAAAATGTAAAACAACTGTTTCTCGTCACCAGGTGATCGTGCGTGGTCATAATTTACCAATTTTAAAGCCCTTCTTAAAATTAATTACAAGTTCATACAATAAATTGTATGAACTAGTAATTAATTCTAAGGAATGTTAGGTTTGTGAGTGGATTCATTTAAAATGCTTGAAGAATGTAAAAGTTAATGATCAACTTCGTTCAAACCACTTTTTCATTCACTTTCTTTAAATGCATTCTGTTACTAAATTTTCGTTGCTGTTTAATTGCTATGTGAAAATGTCAGCATTTTCAGTTTAATTTTTTACTGGTATTTTCATTTCTAAATAATAAGAGTTGAAATCTTAATATATGATTTGTGGAAAAGATGATCCCCAAAGGGTTAGTGTCTACTGCACATTAATTAAGGAAAAGGCTAAATCACCACTAAGGCTAGATTTTTCCCTAAAAAGTCAGCGTTCCAACTATACCAGCCAGTGTAGATGAGATACTTGGAATCTTGAGTCTTTCGTATTAATGAAGTTGATTTACCCCTACTCTCTGACTACTAAAATTTATTATTTCTGCTCACCTACTTTTGTACATGGAGCAGACTGGCCACTCTGAGAGATAGTTTAAAGCTTGAAAGCATAAATTCAGTCACCTGCCGTATTAATGGTAACGCTGATAACTTTAGTGGGTCACGTGCAAGGTTCTGAGGTCGCCTTTTCGGTTTTTACCCCGAGCTTGAATGTTATACGTTAGTTGTCTTAGGACTTTGTTTTGATTAAGCCTTTCAAGTTGAACATCTATAAGAGAAATTTTCTAAACAGTTATGAGTTCGAAGTATTAGGCATAGCTTATTGGTATATATGGTATAAATAATGGAGGTAAACAAAACTTGTAGTTATAAACAAAGTCTATTCATTTTATTGACCTATTTAGTAGAAACGCATGTCATGGGCAGAAAATATCCTAAATAATAACAATGTATGCATTTATTTGTTTCTGTATTCACTTCGTGGAAGTCGGTGATATTCATAATGGAGAAAAGGGCAACGTACTTTTCCACAGATATCCATAAATATTCCTTCATTATGGAAACAATGTACGTGTTTCAGTGATTCGCTGTTTCAATCCAGCAAAGGTCGCCTTTATTTCTCCATCGCCCGACTGACCCCATTCTCTGCTGTTTCGCCCACCAGGTCGTCAACCAGTATGCCTTCCGCGGGGTGCCCGACCTTGAGGTGCTCTACCTGTCGGAGAACAGCCTTACGTCCCTGCCGCCCAATCTGTTCGAGGATTGCCTGGCTCTCCGGAAGGTCGTCCTGAGGGGCAACCCACTCCTCCGGCTCCTTCCTCCGGCGCCTCCGCCCGGGGCCCTGGCCCCGATTTCCCCCGACCCGCCCAATCTGCCGCCCTTCATCATCTCCCAGAAGCTCCAGGAGCTGGACGTGTCCGCCTGCGGCGTGGACTTCATCCCCAACGAGGCTTTCTCCGCCCTGCCGCACCTCAAGAAGCTCAATCTCTCCTCCAACTCTCTGGCCGAGATCGATCCCCGGCCACTCGGCCCGCTCTGCTCCCTCACCCACCTCGACGTGACGGGGAACCCCATCCAGTGCGGCTGCTCTACGGCCCGCCTCTCGAGGTGGATCCGGGAGCGTCGAGTGGAGACGGCCAGGGCCCTCACGTGCGCGCGGTCCAGGGCCGACGACGTCTACGTCGTGGACGAGGGCGAGGAAGGTTCGTCACGATCCGTCACTCTCGCGGGAAGCGTCGCCGAAACAATTGATGCAAAAAAAACCGCCAGTCCTCTTTTTGCCGACCACTGGAATGGCATGATCACATGAGGCGTGACTTTGTGGAACTTATGGATATCCATAATGCGAATAACTTTGTAATTTCCACAATTATTTACGTAGCGCGACGCGTTTCACGATTCTGTAGCATCTGAATGTGCTACAAAGTAGTGAAACTTGTCCTGTCAATAAAAAAAAACTTGAAAACCGTGAAAAACTGGAAATTAAAATGTTATTCTCATTATGGATATTAGAATGGCGTTCAGTGTGTGAGGAGTTATCATCAAACTTGTGCAAAACATAAAATTTTCCTGATGTCGGCCATGGTTTCTGTTAAATCCGATGGACACTTAAGTCTAGAACTTAAGGAAAATTCGATAATAGTTACGTTACCATTAGTTCCATACTTGGGTTGACATGGCAACTTTTTTTAAATACCTTACTTATTTAATAGATTTGAGAAAAATTTTAGTTTCTTCGCTAAAATCACTGGAATAGGTTGGGATCAATAAGGTTAATGCCTTAATTCAAAGGAAAACTAATTCAAAGAATTAAAAAGCTTTTTTCAAGTTTCGGTTAATGGATGCCTCCACTTACTTTTTGTGTTGCACAATGTTTAGGTGATAAAATTTTATTGAAGATTAAAATTTTTATCTGTAAATTTCATTCTTATGGTGTGTACCTATAATTGGAAAGGCTACACTCACCGACTTGTTATCTCCATTTCTCTGAGCATCTCTTCTTTCCGAGACAGACGATGATTGGCAATCTAGATAGTCCTATTATATTATTTAGTTAATGATCTTTCGTACTACTTTCTAAATCTCTTTTCTTGTGCCTATTTCTTCATTTTTTTATTCCTACTGTCATTGTTTCTCTTGGGATTTAGAGTAATCGCACTTCTTTTTAATGCGCCGTATTTCGATGTGGTATGCGGAATATTCCCTTACTATTTGAAGACTTTTGTTCAAGTTACATTGTATTGTGCAGCTCCCAATTTTGTGCTGAGTCCGTCTTTCATTATCCACTGAAATTAACGAGTTTGACTCTCTGGTAGACCTAAGATAATTGTAGACACGGGGGGAGAAATTTTATGGGAATATTATCTTATGAATTTTCTTCATTCATCTGAGCATTGCCTCAGTCTTTTTGTTTCCAAGAAAACACTTTTTTGATACGGTTGGAGTCAATAGTTAATTCTTGTTTTCACATTCGGCAATCCCATGCTCAGGATCCCGTGACCTTGTTCCTCGAGCCGACAATCTTTTCATCGTCCTTCGCAACGCGGAAGCGGTTTCGTGAGCTAGCTTCTGCTACTCCTCATCACGAATAGTTTCCTGTAGGTCGGTAATAATTATCAATCCTAAACCTTTAATCTACTTAATTTTCATAAATTTTTCTTATTAAAATCACGTTTTTAAACATTTTGAAATTATTTTAACCGCGAAGAGCTGAATCTTGTTTTTTCCCCCGAAGTAGAAATATTATGTATACTCTTTCCACTCTACTGACGTCTACGTCCACGCATTACCCTGAAAGCCGCCGAAATGGTGTGTGGCAGTGGGTGACTACCACCAGACATGCACTCCCCCAAGGGAATGTTATAAAGTATTCACACAGAAGGAAACTTCTCGCATGTAATTCAGTAATGACAAAACATTATTCATTTAATGCGCGAATAATGTTAAAATACATATAATCAACATACCTAAAAATTAACTACAAAATATATACAATACCTTTCCTAACTAACCCTGTGGCAATGCTTCTTTGATCTCTAATTAACCATCAAAATTAACTTTTTAATTATTAACTTTTTAAAAATGACCTTTAAATCTATCCGTTCTACAATTTATCTCTCTGATCTTATGTGCGTGATCTGACCTACCGTAGTACGACAATGTACCTCTAACGTCTTCATTGAAGTAATCTTCCACCTCAGTTTAAATTAGGATCTGCCTGCCTGTGTAGCTCTTAATACTATTAATTTGATAAGTTAATATTTTTTTCTGGATTACATCATGAGTCTCTTGAATTCATGAAAAACACTAACAGAACAGTAAGATTGCCTATATTCCAATCAATTGGATTCGCAATTATAAAGATATAAACCTTGTTCCAATTTAGCCACAATAAAATTTCATTTACGGCTACATCTTCTGCTTTCCTCGAATTCAGAATTTAGTTGTTGCTTTCACATGACATAGGATAACAAGTTTTGGTTAACCCTTCAATTCAAATCCAGTTAAACCTCGTTGACACCAATAAAATTTACTTACTGAGGAAATTATGTCTTCTTAAATTTTTCGGAAGTTGTAAAGGTTGTCAATGCTTGTCACGAATTCTAACTGAATCTTAAACAAATATTTTATAAATAACCCATTCAAGAGAGTATTTCAGTGGACTTTTAATAATTTGAATATATACAGATTTTAGTCCAGCGTTTTTGATAAATTTCATAACTTACAGCTCGTGTGTGTTATGATGCATCATAACATGCACGAATTATTTTTGTTAATGAAATTAATGCTGCACTATTCAAAATCACTACATATATCTACTGGCGTTGACGGATTGAGAGAGCTTACAATTATAAAACTTTTACAGGTTGGCCTGGTTATTTTGGCCTCGGCCGAATTTTTGCCTTTAAATGAGTTGTCCGAAGTCCTCTCTCCATCGACTTGCAATTCTTGTCTATTCGCAACGCAGGATAGTTGTTAGAAATAATGGAATTTTCCTGTCTCACTAAAGTGATTTACGCTACATTTTCGTTCCTAATTAATTTAAAAAATTATACAATCATATTAAAATGTTATGCATGCAAATCTTTATGTGGTTGCCCAGATTTTTCGATGCGATATTGACAAGAAATATTAAAAAGCTACAGAGAGATAGGTTTATAAGAGGGATCGTGCAAAAGGTACGATGATAGAGTGTAACATCTTGAAAAAGAAGCGCAGATGAAATCAGCGTGACAAAAAGCTGGCAGGAAGTCAAGCGGGAAATAACAGAATGACGGTTGCGGTGAAAAAAGGTAAGGGTAGTGAAAACGACGGATTACCTATTCTAAATTTGCCAGTTCTACTCCAAATATCTTTGCTTTGTGGCTACAAATTGTTTCCCTCCATGAGGTCAAATGTCATTAATAATTCAACTACAATAGAGTAAACGGTGCACAATGGCATCAGTCGTTGGAGCCCCGCAAAGGCACAAAGTTTACCACGCTTATCAAATTCATTCCCAGTCGTTTTAGAATATTTTGACAGAAACATTCTGAAATTCAATTAAACGTACATTCACTCATTCATTAATATTTTCTCACACATTACAGCTTGTTATCATTGTAGAAATCCAATGAAAATGCCGCGTAGAGTCATTTTTTAAATAGCAATGGTTTAGCATATGTAAGAGTTGGGCGATTTTTCAAATATGTCACTTCTTGTTCCCGCATTTTCGCAGATAGCACTGCATCGGACACTACGAGTTGTTTCCAGTGCCCGTTGTTTGTTAGGGTGGAGAAACCTCTGGGTATTCCGCTGTTTTTATCGCACCTAAAACTGAGGTCGCTGAGCTAAGATTACATCACTCTCATACTCTGAGCAAATAACAAGGTACTAAAATGAAATGGCGCGCCTCCTTGTCAAATGAAGAATTTACACCGCTCCGCAAAAGTCGATGGGCGTGACGTCAACTGTGAAAAACACGGAAATATGGTTGCTTGACGAAAAACAAAATGACTATTTGTTTTGAATGAATGTTTGCGACCAATCTCTATCTTCAGTTTACGAAGCGTGATAAGATGGATCCAAGCTCTTAAGAATTTTTATCTTCTTTTGGTTGAGAACGAAATAGTTACAATGGCATAAATATTGTTTGTCACACTGTTACTAAATTATAATGTTCACTTAGAAATTCAATAGACGTTTTTATTAATGAAATCATGGAAAATCCAAAATGACTTATTTTTCCTTCTTCTCACGCGTGACTATTTCTTGTTTCTTAAAAGAAAATCTCATACTGCAGATTATTTTACCAATTTAACATTTCTTCATACGCTGTTAATTACAAGAGATTTTTCCACTTGAAAACATAATGATCGACTGGGTAACCTACTCAACCTCATTGCTACCGTCTTTTTCTTATTGAGACTCTGCACCTAGTTCACCAAGTCGCTTACCTTACAAGCCTAGAAGCGTTACGCTTACGTTGCGCTTCTCGTTTAAACATTTTACCATATAATACTTATGCTACTGTTAGATGCTGCTCATGGTTATAGCAGAGCTGCTGAATAGTCAGTGATAATTTTTCTAATTGTTCCATAACAGCTTTCATACAACCATTACTTTTAATTGCAACCGCATTGCAAATTTTAACTGAAAGCTGTCTAATATTTTCTTAAGAAAGGATAATATTTTCCACGGGACAGTTTCTATATATTATTATCAACCCATCATTCATTCAGAATACGTGAACATTTGTGCATCTACGATTCTTGCGACTGGTCCTCTCGTCTATTGAAATAATTTGTTGTTATTATCCCGTTAAATTCATGCTATTTATGAATATTCAGTTGTTTAACATTACTATAACAATTATGTATTAGTGCCATAAGTGAAGATGGGATTCTTAATAGGTTCATTCTTTTGCTTGAGAAACTTTCTTTAATAAGTGGAAGTACAAAAATAAGTGAAGTTTGATGGGACCGATTGATCCAATCCTATAGGATTAATATAATCCAATCCTATAGAATCCTATGTGTATTCCTTAAAACGGAGAATTATGCATTTGTTTCTCTATTTTCCATTTGCATTCTTAGTTTTTTCTGCCGAATTTCTTAGAATTTCAATTTTCTTATAGAATTGACACTTTTCCTAAGTAACATTTTTCATCGAAAATGCATTTTAGGGAGAAATTTCCCTAAAATGTATCTTCTGGGATAAAAATTCCTTGGGAAAAGAAATTCAAGGGAAATTTTTCTCAGGGGTATATTTTCTAGGGAAAATAGGGTTTCAATGTTCTAGTATAAAATGGTTTCAGCCGTAACTAGGTGGAATTTTCCATCGATAGAATTAAAAAACAACAATACAATTCCACATAAATATGTTTATTCCACATAAATATGTATTTATGTGAAATTGATTTGTTCAATTTTCTAGGAAAAACCTTCAAGTTTTTCTTAGGAAAACTTGTGAGGAAAATTCATAGGGAAATTTCCAACATGCTAGGATGTTGACTTAATAATGGTCCCTTATAAATCCAGTTCCTTGGTGTAATGTAAAATTGTCGTTGGTCTCTTGGGAAATAAGTAATCTCAGAAATACCACTGAACCTGCGATTTTAAAAATTGCATTCCCGAAATCGCCCAAAAATTGTTTTTCCTCGTGTGAATCATTTCCACGCCCGAAGTAACCAGCGGAAATGGCCGAATTGGATCGAGTCTTTAGGGATTTGAAATAAATTTAGTTTGATTTTTTTTCTAGTAAGAATATGCCGTTCAGAACCTTTTTCGGCGTTTCTTTTTTGACTTTTGAGCTGCCGCCACGATTTGCAGGACGCCAAACAAAATTTCTCCTACACTCCTACAGATGGTTCTTCTTTGCTTCGTTACAGAAAAAATGTCGCAAAGCGTCTCTCCAAGATGCGACATGCTGCTGCTGAAAGAGGATAAGTCCTATGCCGCCTGTCAATCCGCCCTGGCGGAGGCGGAGGAGATCCAACGCCTCGCCGTGGAGACAAAGAAGACCTGGATAACCGTGGCCTCCGTGGTGGTCGCACTAGCAGTCCTGGGGCTCCTCGTCCTGATCTTTGTCAGGAAGAGGAGGAAAGAGAAGAGGCTGAGGGAAGAGAGGGCAGCCCGCGCTGCTGCCAAGGAGAAGAACGGTCTGGACCACCAACCCCTCAGGGACGACGCCGACGGTTGACGTCATTCATTTAAGGTCGCCAAATGGAGCGGATTCCTTTTGCCCCTTGAACGGATTGGAGGAGGATCCTTCGTGGACATTAAGAGGATTCCGTTTGTTGACGGCATTCAATTTTCAACGAAGTCACTCCAAACCGATGTGTCGTATTCGACTACAGACACCTCCTTAAGAAGGTGATCGCCTGGGTACATGGAGGTAGTTCAATAAGAAGACTGGTTGTATATATATATAAATGTCCATTTTAACCCAGAAATGGTGCCTTGAAACAAATCTGTTGAGGGTCAACTTTTATAGGGTTAATGTAAGAAGAAAAAAGATTCTTTCTAAATATCGAAAGAAAAAAATCTCTCAAAACGATGTTCCTGTGATTTGATGTGCATGGAAAGTTAAACAGGAAAGGTATTTGCGGCTGTGACATGATATCCATGTTGCATACTGCCAGTTGATTGTTGGGTCTCTTTTGAAAGCAGTATTTTGTCTGAAATATTCGCAATACAAGTAAAAATTGCTCATATTTCATGTGCCTAAGGGTTTTTAGGTGATATTAGCTACAGGAAATCAAAGGTACTTGAAAAATGACAAAAAATAATGAAGCCAAAGATGAAACCAAATTACTGGCGTTAATATTACATGCAATAATAATTATAAATAAATGGTGACAACAAATATCACTATTGCATGTGACCTAAAATGTCAAGTAGGTACCTAATATTCATGAGGTTGATATGCCATTGTATTCCTTGTAGAGCAGCCAGGGTTTAATTCATATGTCTTTGTGTCAAGATTTGAAGGCTGAAAAAGTAATAAGTTACATAGGCTAACTGAAGAGACTGTATTTCAAATTGACAGAATTTTTAAAAATAAATAATTAGTAACAATTATTTCTGATTAAAATTAAATTTGGCAATCACAATACTTATTGTTATATACCCGAATGACTTATAAGGGAAGCACACTATAAATTGTGATATACATTTTATTTTAGCTAAGTCAGAATATTTATAGAGTTTAGTGAATATATGATGCTAGCTGATGTTGTACCCAGTGCTTTTTCCATTTATTTTTTTTGGTAACTTTCCTTTTATTACAGTTGAAATTATCTTAATTTCTGTATTTGTTACTGTGGTAAGATTCCGACATTATTGCATAAATTGCATGCCAGTCATAGTTCAGTGAAACGTATGTTATAACAGGCAGTGTACACAAAGAAAAAACTGCTGTTTTGTTGTTGGTGAACCAAGTGACTACCAAGGATTATATTCTTTATTTTCCTGTTATTATGATATAAAGAGGAGGAAGATGTAAAAAAAATACTGCCTTTAGTAATTTCCTATTGACTGTAGGATATGTGGTTATCATATAATCATAGTCTGAGAAAGAATCTTTGTTTGCCATAGCTTTGACAGTTTATACAGACTCTTGCTGTAAAAGACTCTTACAAGTGAAAAAAGGATTGTGTGAATTGAATTCTATCACACAATATAAGGCATTGCAACTGCCACACATTTTCAAAAAATTTTCATTTTAGTACACTCAATAGAATTTTGAGGATAGAGAAAATCTTTGGGATGGAAAATCATTCTTATAACCACTAAAGACTGAAAGAAACTTTTGGAATATTTTGTCACTTAAGTGTTCTTATTCTATTTCAGAAATTTAAGTGAAAGAAACACTCAAATAATGTTTCTGGCATCTTATAATATCGAAAATTATCTATGGCAATCACTAGTAAATGTGGTCTTGTAATTGATATAAGCACTTCTGTGAATGTCACTTTGTAGGTCGAATTTTGAAACATGTTCATGTTGTGGTTGAACTAAAATTTTGATACATATAATATTTGTTGTAACTTAATTATTTATTGAATTCTCTTGTAAAGAAATATGATGTAAAAGATTTTTGGGGGAGTTAAAGTATATTTACATAGAAAATATATTTCCTGTCTTTTGAACTTTGAATACATGAAACTTACAATATGTATAATTAGTTTATTACAGACTTTGATAAAATACATTTATACTGGGTAAATTATTATATTTTTCTATGAACCTTGAAAATTTGAAACTTATAAAAACGCTTATGTTTTTCTTTCCATCATTTCTGGTAATCATAATACATTTAAAATATCTTAATGCCATATGATTGATGGCATAATACCTAATAATGCTAAGAACAAACTTACAATAAGAGTTGAATCTATGTCATTAACTGAAAACTTCATTATATTTTTTAATTTATTTAATTTTGCCACTTGAAGAACATGCATCTGCTCTGTATATACATCAGTATATTTTATCTATACCATTTTAATGATAATTATAGTATTATTGAAAATTCTAGATCATCACTATTATATCCATCTGGAGACTTCACTGTCACACAACTTAAAGTTTCCATGCAATATGAAAGAGATTGAAAGTAAAATAATTTTCACTGACCTCATACCTCACCAGGAAACTCAAGACGTTAAATGATTTTTTCCATTCCATCCCCTTCCAAACGGTAACTTTTTTCAATTGTATATTCTAAGCCCAAAACCCTGTTGAACTTCTTACATCAGAGAATGAGAGAGTTTTGAATGCATTCAATTAATCCTTTTCACTCAAAGCAATTGAGATACAAAAACTTGTCTTTTATCTTGACAAGTTAAGTAGGTGGTTGCCCATGTTATCAGAACTACTATGGGTACAGCCATCATCAATATTTTTGATAACTGATGTGTAATTATTACTTGTGTAATAGGCATTAGTCTTCAATTCAACTGTTGGTTTTATCTTTATATGGAGACAAAATCCCATGTTTTTCTCTTATATAATCTCTCCTTTTTATATTAAAACAATCTCTTAACAAAAACTAGTGAGGGATACTTATTGAATAATAAATTATTATATCCCCATCATTTTTCACACAAAGATAAACCTTTTCATATTCTTTTTCATTTTTTCTAGAGAGTAAATAAAAACATTAACTTCATCAGTTTTCTGACTTTATCCATTTTGGCCCTTTGTCATCTTCTCCAGTTACTGACTTTAAATAGATCTCTTACCTTTTTTGTTGTATTACCTTCCTACTTTCTCATGAGGTATCACTGCTTTTTCATAATAATATTCCTTATTTTCACATATTTATTATGAATAAAGAATGTGCATTTATTTCAATTTCAAACATAAATTACTTATATGCAGCACAAAAGATTAAAATATTTTCATGTAAAAATAATATTTTCTACATACATTTACTTTTTTTTAAATACATTAATGAATGTGTAAAAACAATTGGCCTACTTAACCATGAGTATTTTGAAATCTGTCTCACTGAACAAAGCGTATGGAAAACACTGATCTAGATGATCAATTGAATGATGCTTAATAGATGGTATCTGTAATAAGGATAATAAAGATTGTTATTTTGTTATAATTAACCTTCTCAAAGCTTATAACTTTTGTGGAGACATTTTCTCCCAAGATGTGATCTATTAAATCTACATCCAAAATTGTGACATATTAATACAATATGCCTGAGAATAACTCAATTGCTCAGGATCTAGCAAACTCAATTTAGGATTTTCAACTTCCTAACTTTTTGGAACATTAATTTTTTTGGAGTCTCGAAGTTTGTTAAAATTTGAATTTGATTGATTATATGAAATAAACACTACACCAGAAATTTTTGCCTCATCCCTTATAGAGGATAAGGCAACCTATCCTGACCTAAACCATACCTAATGGTTGTTATTGAAATATCCATCCTAAAATTTATATTCTCTTGATCATTTAGAAAAAATGCACATAGTCTCAGGCAAAGCTTTATGTAAGTCAATTGTTCTGGAAGTAAATGAACTACTTAGCAGTTTCCAAAAAAAAATTTAATTAACACAGCCATGGTCTCATACCATCATCAGGCCCTGTTACCAAACAATGGTCATGTTTAGTCATGTTCAAAAATCGTTTAACACAATTCTGACAAAATCAAGTCATTTTCATCAAGTTATAAAATAATTTCTTGTTTCTCTCTTTCAAGTCTTTGTTCTATTGAACCCTTTACTTTCAGATTATTATGCTTTACCTTGTGACAGTTAAATTTTTCAATAATACATAATAGTGTGCAAACTATGTTTCACTTTTTTAAACCTCAAGTCAAAAAATCAACATTTTCAACCTTATTGTGTCAACAATTTGTGGGAACTGGTTTTGATATATTAAAAATTCTCCTGTGAAACTGACAGTTTTATTTTCTCCATTCATATTTTCATAATTTATTCCAAAATGAATGGCCATGAAAAATATTTGAGAACAAAATCTTATGCAAAGGGATAAGGAGGTACTTTGTCAAGGACATAATATGCTTTGTACTATTTCTACAGAAAAATATTTTCACAAACCAATATTCAATTAAATAGCTTCAGGTGAACTAATGAAGTATAGCGGTATTACCTGATGATGTAATCTAATTGAAAGCTGTGTTGAGTAAATACAAGGTGCATTCAAGTTATAAGGCCTCCGACTTTTTTCTAACTAATTATTCACCTTAAAAACAATTAAACTTGTGTTAC
>WURS02448254.1:0-14377 GCA_011762765.2 Rhinocypha anisoptera
ACGACCAGGTTTCAGCACATAGCACCATCATCAGGTGGTGCTATGCGCTGAAACCTGGTCGTGAGTGATATTAAATATTTTATGTGGAAATACATAGTGGCGTTTTCTTTTAAGTCATGATTTTGTAGCTCATTAATATAGGGTGTGCTTGGTGTGGAATCACCCCCTGCCACACCCCCCAGTAGAGGTTTTAAGGGTATATTGTTTATGGCTTAGAAAGAATGGTCCTGAAAATCATGTCACCGCCCACTCAGTTTTAGCTTTGTCAGGTTTCCATCAGTTTGATTCCTTTATGGAAGGTCCAAGAGTAGTATTAAAAAATGATGGCAAACTGTAAGAAGGTTTGTATTTATTACTGTGCACTATCAGAGAAAAGTACAATCACACAGGCAGATTGAAACAACCAGTGTATTTGGAAAAATGTTAACATTGAGATATCATTGTAAAATGAAGTTTTTAAAACTACATAATTTGGCATGAAAAATGTTTTACATATCTTTGAATCACTGTAACTAAATAACAATCTTGACTTTCAATGCAACCCATGTTTTAATAACTAATGGAGCGTTGGGATTTTTTGGTATTCACAAGTCCTGTAGATCTCTCGTGACCTTCACTGCAGCTCTGTTAGTAGATGATGGACTATTGTGATTTTTAGGAACCATAAGTCTGTGTAGATCATTGTTCATTTATGTTCACCAATAATGTGGCAGAAAACATAGAATGTGTTAATTATCCATTTCTCAATTTAAAAATATTAATTACAACATTTTTATCAAGAAAAAATGTGTCATTACATACTGTTAGAGTCATATTTATGATTTGGCTATGTAACTTGAAAGTGAAAACAGGAATATTCTTAATTTATAAGTATTACATCTGCCTGAATACATGCTAATGTTTGCGCAATGGAATCTAATTTGTGTAAAAAGTTTTACCTTTTCTTAAATCCAAGCCAGGCATCATATATGGTTTTCCACAAGGGTGATTCAGAAAATATCTTTAATTGTTCTTAAAAAAAATTGAAATTTAATTTTAATATTTTGTGTTTAATCTTGCCACGTGAGCCTGCCAGTTGCCTTATGGGCTGTAATGTCTGATAATAAACAGCAGGAATAAGTTTTTTAGCTTGAAAACTTTTCAGAAAGGCTAAGTTTTTTATGCTCGAACAAAGTGTGAACTATTGTGGTTCACAATGTGATTTAAAATTTTTATGATCAGAAAGCGGTACTTTTTGACCCACCCTTACAATTACTTTTTCCATACATAGTGCATCTTTATTTTAGAAATAAACATTAAGAACCAAATTAATCATAAATCATAATGCCACATGATGCAGGCAATTATAATGAATCAAAAGTATCATTTCCCAATTGCTTTGCACTTATTGTAACTAAGGAGTATAGTTAAGCCTCATCAGTCTACTACTAAAAAATTCATAAGCATAAAAAACATGGTACATCTGAAGTAACAGAAAACCAATATTGGAATCTGCTTTATAAATCATATATTACTTGTCTATTATGTTGACAACAACATTTTACTGGAAATGTCATATGATATCAGTCAGCACTTAGTAGGACAGACTGTAACCATTTATTTGTAATAACCTAATAGCCCTGCAACTATTGAACTGGCTGGTAGGTACTGCTTTATATTAAATTTAATGGATTCTAAAAACAATTTCATATGTGTACAAATTGTACATAAAAGATACTGTTTCAGAGGTGAAACTTTTTTTAAGTCCATCTTACTTGGGGTATATGAAGTAACTCTGTAGTTTCCTCATGAATTTTTATTTAACATGACCATAAGTTTGTAGCAGGGGTACATCATCTGGTGGTGATGTAGCCCTGCTACCAAACCATGGCCACGTTAAATAAAAATTCATGTGGAAACTACAGAGTTAGTTCATTTATCTACAATTGTACATGACATTTAACCCTTTAGCTGCAACAATCTGATATATCCACCCAAGGTTTTACAACCCTTGACTGCAGAAATAATATTTACCCCTCGTCTTAAAGAAAAACCCCTTTCACTGAGACAATTGAGAATATCCACTTCATTATGTGCTGCCTCTACTGTGTTATAATTGAACTACTACAGATGTTTCATTGTCGAAAAACCCTGAAAAATAATCCCATAGCCAACATTAGGGAATAAATCTTACTCTTGTGTTCCATCCATTTTCAAGCAATGAAAAATTCCACTTAAAAAGCAACAAGCACTATAATCAGCACAATGGTGAGTAAAGAAAATGCTGAAAATCTTGCTGTTAGCCATATCAGAATCATTAGGAGAGTTGAGGTACTAAGGATTCATCAGACTATTGACTGTTACAATGATTGTGTCATGAATATCTTTTCTTACGCTTTGTAATTAAAATGTTGATTTTTACTACCTATACACCCTTGAAGAAGAAGCTAACTTTCCATCATTTATTGTTACAGATCTGTTTATCAGTATTGAGAAAATATAATTTTTCAACCCTGTAAAATGTAAAGTGAAATACCTTTAAAATCTGTGTAGACTTTTAAAAAATATGATGTGGTAGCATAAATCCTTTCTTTTATATCAAAAATCTATTTACTTGGGGAATTTGTATAGGATGATTTCCAACATTCCAGCAAATGGTAGAAATTTAATGTACAGCATAACACTCCTAATGCATAATAGGAAAATGCAATTCACTAAAAACTCTCATATTGTTGAATATTATTTGACAAAAACGGGAAACTATATCAGTCAGGTGGATTGCTGATAGAGCAAAGAGTTTTTTTAAAATAAGCTAGGGATTATTCACAAGGTTGGTTTCAACATTTCACAATTTTCCAGGGAACATAAAAATTAGTTGTCTCTGGCAAAGAAGATCCATGTTACAAATAAAATCAATTGTTGGTGAGGTTACTTGGTGGAATCTCAACATTATTGAAATAAAACACACTAGGTTTAATTACACTGGAATTAATAAAATAATTCCAGTGTAATTAAACCTAGTGTGTTTTATTTTGATAAAATCCATGTTATCCAAGATAGTGTTGCATCTGGTATTGCTTCAAAATTTATCATGTTAATTTCCAGTCAGTATGTTACTGAACATCAGAAATGCAGTACTGAAAAAAACAGGCTTTTTCTGCATTATTTTCCTTGTAGAATACTCTTGTATTTTATGGGAACAAAGGCATTTGACCTTAAGGTATCAAAGGGTCAATTTGCTATTTTTGTGTACAAAAACATAGCAGGTACACCCAGACCAAATTATGTTCTAGTCAGTGATGCATATTTGTAGTTACACCATTTTACACACAAAATGGCAGCCTACAGCAAACATTTTTAGTGTACAACATGGTTAAATCAAAATGTGAACCCACTGTAAGAATAAAAAAAAATACTCTTGATGATGATCCCTCATTTCACAGTGATCTCCGTAAAAGTTTCAAAGATATACAGTCACAATATGGGTGGTTAATAAAGTGCCATAAAAATTCTGGCCATGTGTGAATTACAGATAGTCCACCCTCTTTTGGGGTAGAGGAAAGATTCTAGTGTAGAATAAAGTTAACACACCCAAAGAGTTAATAATTGGGTAGAGGTGACAGAGTTCAAGCTCATTAAATGTTCACTTATGTGGATATACTGTGTGAAGAATTCAGCCATTGTGATTATTGAATAATTCATGTTTTTGCCTAAAAAGATAAAAAGTTGTTAAGATATATTAGTGCCAAGTAAATAATTTTAAGATGCATCATTAATATTGTCACAGGACTAATTGAAATGCCCTTTTGAAAGCATGCATGTTGTTACAGCTAATTTTCCTTATCTTCCTCAGTTTATTTTATATATCTGGATGTTTATTTAGTTTGGCAAAAGTAAGAAATGGTTACAATCTTTCTCACTAAAAAAAATTATATTTCAGATTTCTACTAGAATTTTGCTTTATTTCTATATTTCCTAGTATATTATAGCTTTGCAATACTTGCGTAGGTAATGTTAATGTCAAATTCTTGAAATATTTCATCTAAACATTTGATTAAATGTGATGGAATTAATATTGATGTGTTTACCTTTGTCCAAAGGTGATGTAATTTTTACGTATATTTTTAAAAAATCTGCTGTATCATTTTACATGTGAGTTTTATGTTCTTTTGCATCACTTAACATTTGTGATTTATCTGTAAACATGCTTCTTGTCATAAAATATCTTTATCCATGTAACAAGGAATGGAAATCTGTGAGCTAAGCATTCTTTTGTGATTGAATCAGGAAAATGATATATGTACACTATAATTATTGTTGTGAATGAATTTTCTTTTGCAGGAGAATGTGTTTTTGTTATTATGTAGATCCAGCAAGCTAAAAATGAGAGTGAATGGCCTTTTTCCCATTTATGTGTGTTGTTTTCTCTCAATTTCTGTTCAATGTATGAGGTTTCAAAATTTATCAGTGATTGAGTTAAGATACAATACGGTTTCAGGCGTAACTTTGTGGAAGTCCAACATACTAGGAGTAAAGGAAGTAACTCTGCAGTTTCCACATGAAAATTTATTATGTACGGCCATGGTTGTCACCTGATGATGTAGCCTTGCTACGAAACCATGGTTGTGCATAAAAAAATTTTCATGTGGAAACTACAGAGTTACTTCCTTTATTCCTAATAGAACTATCTTTTGTGATTATTTATGTTTAATTTTCTTCATCATCTAGTATCTTGCTTGCTCTATGATTCACACACTTAACCTCATAATTTAAAGTATTGTGAAGAGGTAAACATCTTTTAGTTCTTTAGTAACATCAATCTACACTCTATAAAATTATGAAACTCAACAATAGAAAACTTGTAGTATTCTGCATTAATAATAGTTCTCCTGTCATCACATTTTCAAAATGGTCCACCATGTAAAATGAATTTTTCTTTATAAGCAAGGTAAGAATTTTCATAATCATAAAAATATTTACCTACAAAAAGGTTGGAAACAAGAAAATGCACAATTTTAAACATCCCCAAAACATAATGGAAGTTATCAATAATATTTTATATATTATAGTTGATAGTTAATTTTTAATGGTGCCTACAGGCATCAATAAAAAATAAAGAAGTCTAAAGAATGTATGCATCTTTATCACCATTAATACAATATGGGTGTCAATTGTATCACAAGACTTACTATAATTCTGATTTCTTAAATTAAAAAGTAAAATCTCCAAAACAGTTAATATTCATGAAAATAAAAAGTGGACACTATTATAACATATCATCAATCAACAAAGTCCCATCAGAATGAATATTTAAAGACATATTTAAAAATATGAAGTGTCTTGCTTTCTGTATTTACCCACATGCTTTCTCACTTATATTTTGTGATGGAAACATATATGATTAGGTTAAGCATATTGCATTAAATGATATTCTAAATGCTTTTAATTATTATTAGAAATTCAATGCCTACCTTCATTGTTGCTTATCTTCCAATGCATTTGATTTGGCGGTAAAATTTTTAATGCTGATTTTTGAGAATGATTAACTTCTCCACTTATGGTAGAAGAGAATTTAAAAGCTTTATTTCCCTCCATTGTGATATCTCCCATACCAATTTCTTCTCTATGGTAAATAACTGTATTTTCAGGGAGTAGTAATGCTATCATATTCATCCCATCCACCATGTTAGAACCAAGTCTATCAGCAATACTCTTTTCACCATAATTTCCAATCTGTAAACAAATATTTTGGTAATTGTGGTCAAACTCACTACATTTTTACCACACAATACTGAAATTTGTGATGTTTTAAGGTTTTAACTGTATTAGACCATGTAAATTGCAATATTTTTTTTGGATGTGGGATACCTACCACCCAGTTAACATTGCTAATGTTGTCCAGCCACATGGAGGTGGCAATCATGATATCATGTGCAGATGATGATAAATTTATATTAGTGACATCTAAAAAATGGGAAATTAAATCCAGCTGAGGTTTGGATGAATTACTATAGTGTTTTTCGATGTCTTTAATGCTGTTTGGAATTTCAGTCATCAGAATTCTGTAAATTCAAATTCGTTTATTAATTAATTTTACAATTTCATTCTGTGTAAAATATATATATTTAGCATTGAAAGTAACTTCTTTAAAACAAAAAACATTGTAAGATATTATAACAACAAAACAGAAAAGATAAAAGAGTATATTTCATAAGATTTTTCATTTTAATCTAAGGATGAAAATCTACTCACCTTGAAATTCCATCTGTCCTATTAGAGTAATCCCCCATATAATCCTGAAATATTTGTAATACTTCCAAGTTTTCTGGAAGCCCGTGGGTATGAATACTTTTAGGGGAGTCATATAAACTGTTGACACTACTTAATTGATCCTCACTGTCTATTGAAGGTTCATCCCTTAATTTTATGTCTTCATAGAGATGTGGAATAGCATCCAGAGCAAATCCATCCACCCCTAGGTCTAGCCAGAATTTAAATATATCCTGGAATGAATATGAATTTATATTAATTATATGATATGAACAATACATTAATGTAAAAATGTCAACATATTACATAATAACTACCACTATGGTTCCACTCATTGATCATGCTAGTTTTGTGGAACCAACTCTCAAGAAGAGTCCCAAGAGGGCTCATATACGTTGAGGTCCCATGAAACTTTTCAAAGGGTTTATTAACTCATTGAGGTCACAATATTTATTTATTTATTTATTTTACAATCGCCAAAAAACAGCACTAAGAGGCCAATTACAGTGGACACCATAACATTTTTAATAACAATGACAAAACACACACATCCATACCCTAGGTGGAGATAGAAAAATCTACCTAGTTGGGATTCGAACCCATGATCTCTGGATTGGCTGAGGAGGACATTACCCTGTCACCACTGAGGCCAATGATTATATATTATTATTATCCAGTAGTTATAGGTTGACTATCTTGTCAGGTGGTATTTAAATTATAGTATAAAGGGATTTGTCCACTTCCAATTAAAGATATATTTTTGTTTCCATATTAATAGAACTTACCAGCAATTCCTCAAGCACTTTTTCACTGTGGAAATTTAAGTCTGGCTGATCACTCGAAAACTGGTGTAAGTAATATTCTCTCCTATGCTCATTAAACTCCCAAGCTGAGCCACCAGTTAAGCTGGCCTATAAAAAATGTCCATATCACATTTGAATACAGTATTAATTATTTTGGCTTAGACACATTCACACTTATTCCAAGGAATCCATTATTAACCCTTTGAGTGCCATGCAAAATTTGTGCAAAAATTATAGTCATCAAAAAAGAGACACTGGGAGAAACACTGGCACTTTTTGGTAAATTGGTCAATGTCACCTGCAGAGATAATGGCACTTGAAAGGTTACTTAAGTAATAAGGGTAAAATTATTACATTTATATTATAAGTGCAAGTCATATGCAACTGAGAAACTTGGTAGAGGTAGGTATAACATCACTTTATTCTACAAGTTAATCTGAGCCTATTTCTTAAGCCTTAATAATATGGTTAGTGTACTCTTGAGTGATTGCAGCATTTATATTATGTAATGTATATATAAAACTTTAGCATCACTAATTGATAAAAATTGATCAATTTTAACAAATCTTTTACTCCACCTGGGTCCATCAGTTTTTGATAGATTTATTAGGTTTAATTTAGCTAAATATCGTACTACCATGAAAACACCTATTCTTACAAATTTCCAGCATGAGACATGCGAATGTTTGTGGCACACAGGAATAACCATGACAAATTTTGGCTGTAAATTCCATCAGGGCTTAAAATCTGTTTAAGTTTGAAAACTTCTTGAATGTAAATCACCAGCCATTTATTCTAAAAAAGTCAAGTAATATATATTTACGGTACAGTGAAGCCTCCATTTACCTCTTAGATATATGGACACCTCCCACTTATGGACAGAATTTGATTCCCCGGCAGAATTATATGCTCTTGGTCTCACCTCTAACTTAAGGACACTTTCTGCTGGACCATTAGTGTCCATAAGAGAGAGGCATGTACCATTTGTCCATGTCATATACCTAGATGGTATATAACATTTTTTCAGAATTGAAATGGTACCATTATTGCTTTAATTAATAGTAAATTATTCTATACAGTATAATTAAATTTCATATTACTTACCCAATTATTTGGAGGAATTGGATTTCCATTATCATCATATTTGCTAGGAGACTTCCATATGTAATAATTGGTGAAAGGGTCAATACGGCGAATGGATTTCTGAAACCAAGCATGCCTGTCACTGGTATGGTTAGGCACTAAGTCAATGATCAGCTTCAGGCCTGAAATTAATGAAAAAACATTATATTAATTTTCTTTTATTTTAGGGTATTCTATAATTCACTGAATATTTTTAAAAAATATCAAGGGAAAACTATAATTTAAGAAACACAGACATGATATGAGGTGTTAATTTTTGTTTTATTACACTCAAACCCATTTAATGCACAATGAGGACAATGGAATACAAATGATTTATGCCTCATGTTAACCAGTTTATTTAATTAGGAAAGTAAGTGCTATGCAGCAAATAAGTGGTATATCTAATTTACTTCAATTGAAGTATATCAAATATTTAAATATTCAAAATTAATTGTACATAAATGCTTTTGAACTACTATTCTACAGAATTAATTGATTGTGCAAATATATTATTATTATAAATTAAGTTTTTTAATCTTTAGACTATCGTATAAAATTACCTCTCCTTTTTATTTCAGAAACTAATTCTTTAAAATTTTCCAAGGTTCCAAAATTTGGATCAACTGCCAGGAAATCCACATTATTTTTAAAGTTTTTAGTTGGAGATTTGTGAATTGATGAAAGCCACACAATATTCACACCATGCTCAACAAGGAAGTCAAGTTTGGTGATGAGACCTAAAAATAAACAAAATATCCATTAGCAACATATGAATCTGAAAACATTTTTATGGGCATGCAAAAAAATATTACATACAAATTTATACAGATGTGTAACAGCCAGAAGAGTTAAGACCTTTAAAATATTCACTAGGATTGAAAATAATGGATAATCAACCTTAATAGACAATTAAAATAATTGGAAATGACTACCTCATTATACATTTATAACTTATATAACTCAATAAAATGAAATTATTTTTTAGGTGTGTTTATTCATGGCCCAACCAGCATACACTCTTTTTTCTGAGTTAAATGCGATTTCAAAATGGTGAGTTGATGTGGGGGTGTGTGTAACGATGAGACATGCAATGGTGGACGGAAGAGAGAAAGGGAATACACGGAGAAAGGATAAGAAAAGTGTGGAAGACCAGAAAGAACGCTATTATTCATAATATTTTGCGTGATCCAACGGGGTCTATACGCAAATAATAATATGAAACAAAGGTTTTTACTACAAAAATAAAATAGAAAGAAAACAATTCCTCATTGGCAACATTAAAGATACAATATTTACTATACTACTGCACAGAAGGTTACTTTAGGAGAAATGTGCCACCTTAAAAATCGGAATCGGAAAAAATCGGAACTCCTACGAATCTGGACGATGGGCGAAACGATGGGGTCGATCTGATTCACGGCGCTAGGCCAAGGCCAGCCAAGTGACTTCCCTGCGCTTTTCTTTGAGGAAGGTCAAGTCCACGCACTGGACGAGTGGCGTACGAGGGAATAAGAAGGCATCTATCTATTCCGGAGGCGTCCTTGAGGGAAGAAGGAAGAGCCGAGGAAGTGAAACGACGGACGACCTCCGCTGATCTTTGCAGGGGAAAGGGGTCACCAAACATCGGGTTCAAGAGGTCGTAAATTCTTCGCGTGACGAATGCGAAAACGAAGGTTCAGCGTTAATCATGCCGCCAACGTGTAAAATTGCACCGGGGCTGTCTTTCGCGAATTCGTTTTCCTCACTTCTTTGAAATAATGCACAAGAGCCTTCATGAGAAAAACAAGATCACGTGCCTGCATATTATTACGTAATTCAACGTTGGATCATCGATAGGCTTTTAAAGGTTTGTCTTATTTTCGATAGAGAAAATAACATCCTGCAGATCATGTTAACGATGTCCTTTATGGGATCACTTTTGCTCCTGTGCCTATGTTGAAACGTATTTTTTCTGTTCAACGCAACGGAATAAACCGCAGACTCGGAGGAAGAACCCGATGACGCAGAGATCATCAATACGTCCATGAGTTAGTCATTTTCAAATAATAGCCCTCCACTCGCTAGCAATACCTACAGAATTTGATCCGGACGATATCAGTCAACGAATCAGAATTGCAGGTTAAACAGTGTTTGTAAATAATGTTTAGAATGTAGACCAGTTTCATATCTAATTATATTATAATCATTATCTTATTACCGTTTACTCAATTAAGCACTTGTTCCAACATTAGGTCCTCGTTGTCCTTGTTATAAATATACTCTCTAAGAGTGACTTATTAAAATAATTCCATTTGGATCGGGGTTACTTTCCATCACTTTCATGGAGTAGAGATCGGTCCAGGGAAATATCTAATCAATTAGGTCACAGACATCTGTAGGAATAATTGTGTCATAATCGCAGCAATATATAACCAGTGCTCCATAAACTGTGCTCTCTCCTGAGTTATTATTGCCGATTGCACCGCTTGCTGAGTGAGGCTCACCATCGAAATTGTCGACCTTCGTTTTGATGTCATAGTCTCAACAGATCCTGTTATCTATGCACGACACTGGTCTTTCTGTGGTTGTGAAATCTCAGCCTAACTATTACTGACGTTGGAGAATTTCTAGTACTCCCTAGACAAGCCCTCGAGCATGTCTTTGTTCTTCCCTAGTGTCCGTTGACCTTGTTAGAAGAACTTATGAGAGAAGATCACAACTTGAAAAATTATTCAATTGAGTGATCACCTATAAGACGAGATTACTTAAGTAATCTTGTCTTATAGATGATCATGATGGACGAAAAATAAATGAACTTTACTGAAAAAAATTATTTTCAGTGTTTTTTTTTAATAATCCAATAATAAAGTAATTTTTTAATTGTTGGAATTAACGAAGTTCATTCATTTTTCGTCCATCACGGAAAAATTCCATTAAGTGCCCCCCGAAATCGTGAAACTTATTATCCATTGCAGCTTAGATTTCGGCTTAACCGATCCGACATTCTACACTTAACATTTCATGACGACAGCGCCACTTTGCCTGCTTCCAAAGAATGGTTCAGAATTACACGTTAAATAATCAAGTCTGGGCTTTCGACCCAGGGGGCAAATACATTTTCCCACCTCATATCCGACATCCCTTTATTCGCGTAACAGTACCGGGCTCTACAAGAGAAACAGGGTAAATGTCCACATGGTTTAGTGGGTCGCATGAATAGATCTATATGGATTTGCCTTAAATAGTCGTGTATAGTTCGAATTTTTTCGAACGTAATTCTGGACAAAACCTCAAGGTTTGAATTACACGCCAGTAATACATTTGAAGGTTTAAAATGTCTCCAAAATTCCAAATACCGTTAACATCACAAGACGATCATAAAAGTGTGATTAGCCAGCCAAAATAATTGAAAAAAGTGTTACAATTTAATCAATATAGACTTTTAGTAGTCGTAATACTGTTATGTTAATATAAAGTCTATCTTATACTCAACAGTTGTCGATTTTATTTCTATTAAAGACCAATCGTTACACATTGATTTTTAGCTTCGAGATATAGATGACAAATGAAACCATGTCGAAAATCAAGGGTTTTCGAGCTGAGAAAACTATACATTAGTATAAAAGGTATATATTTTTGGAATTATGACACCATAAAAGGTATTATTACGTAATGGACAATTTATTATAAAAGTAAATCGTTATTTACAGTATTCCTCGAGAAATAGAAATGTTTTAAAAATCGAGATTACTAACCGAGAACTGGAAAAATACACGCTGAAGAGCGAAGGAGTGGTACTAAATATCAGTTCTATATAAGCCAGTATACCAATATCAGTCCAGTATTAGTACTGTGGAAAAGTATGATATTCTGTCATTCCAACCACGGATATTCATAATGTGACAACTTTAACAAGTGTTAAACGTAAAAAAGGGTTAAACTATCACAACGCCCTGGTTCTCTGAACTGCCGTGATCAGACTGCGTTTGCTTTAAACAGACAGCCCCTCGCGATCGCCGCTCCACGCGACAACACTCACGCGTGCTCCGTTCCGACATCACTTTTATAGGCCAGTCCGCGTAGGAAAGTGACCTGTTCCTCCAGGACGGACTAATTTCAAGACGTGGGGCGTAGCATGATGATCATTTCGCTTCCGAATGGCACGTTTTGGAATTGAAACCTGCCTTACAGACGCGCTAGTGATGATAAAAATTCACGGCGATGGTTCGGGAAAAGACAACCAAAGCCTTTCCCGGGCAGTGTGAAGATCGCCTCGCGTCAGAGCAGACCGGTGCTAGGTATACTAGTATTCCTTTCGATAACTAGTTACGAAGGTTGTATGGTTATTTATGGGTACTTCTGTTAATTGCTGATTTTGTTTGATTAAAGAGTGGTAAATAGGATTTTGCTTTTTTCTTGAACGATTGACTTATTTGACCGTTTCACCGATCACGTGGTTTTAAGGTAAGCTGTTCAGTTTCATTCATCGTTCGATAATATGTTTTGATTATAATAAGGTGAATTAATCCAGCTTACGGTACAAGCGCTACGATATCCTCCACGAAGTGAAGCCTGGGGTCATCAACTTTATCTAAAAACTCCTAACGAGCGAGTGGTACTAAATATCTATCCCGGATAAAAAGGATAATTCTACTAAATTCCCTCATTGAGAACTCATCAAAACTCATTAGTAGACTACAATATTTATCACTCATCCACCCTACTCTGACTGGCTTAAATGAAATCTCATAAGCCTGGGAAGTATTATTACATGTTTTGTAGATGGCTTCGTAGCTCCGACTCTGTAACTAAGGAACCTGGTATGAATTTCTAATTCTCCATTATAATAATTAACTAAGTCCTTGGGGTATTTGGAAACGGTATTGGTTTTGAGGTATTGAGTCCCGGAAGTCGCGAACACGTCGATTTCTTTTAATATTTTTTTCAACTAAATACGTTTATCCATCCCGCAGAGACTGTAAAACATCCACAAATTCTTATTAAAATCGCACACTTTGTTCGGTTCACGGGCGTACGATTAGCAGAAAATTTCAATAGCTCAGATGAAATAAAAAACATTTTTCTACATACAGGCGGACATGTCCATAGTGGTTTTATCGCCTGGACGCTTGTGTGGCATGACATAGAGATAGGCCAGGCTTAGTCTTGTGGGGTCTAGTGCACTCGCCGGCTAACGGTTTTCGATGTATCCAAAAAAAAACAAAAATACTACCATAAATTACGTTGATATCATACAGAAATTCACAAAAAAACTTCAAAAGGAATATATCCCCATATCGATCAGAGACGTGAACCATTTAAAAAAGGGGGAAATACAGAAAATTGAGGCCTTTGTGTGTGTGGTGCTCGAGAGAACAGAAAGAATATCATGACAAGAAAAAATAAGTAATGAAGAGATCCAAAAAAGAAAGTCAAAGGAAGAGGAGAGTGATTGGATGAAATATACTCATCGTGAGAAACACTGCAGTATCACCAATCGAAGACTTCAAAATGGAAGGCAAAAGAAGCAGAGGACCTAGGCTAAAGTATTTTTTTTTTATCACGGAAGATGTTAGGAAAAGTAGATGCAGGGGAACGAAATAATGGCAAACAACAGAGAGGAATGGAAAAGGAAAAATTATGGTTGCCAATTAATCGAAAGATTGACGACCAGAGAAGAAGACCACCATAAAATTTCTACTACTTGATGCACGCCACTTACCTCTGAAGTCCACCTTCCCGGAGCCGCAGCAAGAAGGTGCGGCCCGCTCCTCCTCGTCCGGAACGATCTCGGTGGCCGCGCGCCTGGCCCTGGTAGCAGGGCGACAGGGGGGTGCGGTGCTGGCACCCACGATGGCCCCTGTCACCAGGGCGAGCCAGAGAACGAACAGGGATAGGGAGATGGCGGTGCGGATGCGGCGCCAGAACGGGTCCGCTGCATAAGCCCTGACGCCCTCCAGTGTGAGGGGCAGCTGCGATGCGCACGGGATCAGGGGAGAAGCGACCTCCGCGTCCGAAGAGTCGTCCATCTCGAGAGAGGGGAAGACGGAGAGAGAGAGAGAGATAGAGAGAGAGAGAGAGAGAGAGCGGGAGCGGAGCAGGAGGATGGGCGCGGACGAGTCGAGGAGGATGCACCGCCAGGGAGGCGAGTTGCGTGTGTCGAGGATGGGACCCGGGGAGCCCAATAAAGGGGTCCGTCTCCTCCTCCCAACCCCCCCCCC